>PCFV01000076.1:0-73477 GCA_002812785.1 Phytophthora litchii | reverse complement strand
GGTACTCACGCAGATTACTGTACCCCAAATTTCCCCGTCTATGGTTTCCGCTGCAAGATGTCATGACGGGGAGGTCAAAAGAGAGGGATCAAGTCACCAATTTCGTCAATCGTGGATGCACTTAGATTCCAAGTTGGAAGTGTCTGCGCGAAGTCTTGTCACGCGGTGCATTAGGCAAGCCAGGTTGATTAGAGTCTGTCATAGTCAATCTAGACAATTCAACGCTACAAGTGTAACCGTGTTGGCACAAAGAGCATCAACTGAGCAACACTTCGGTTTGCATCACTTATTGCGTCCATGATCCACATCACACGCTTGAATACTGAAGAATAGGAAATTATCCCCTCGACTACAACGGCGATAGGTGCTCTACCAGCAACTATTGTACACAGACTTGATGGTCTTGGTGAGATATGTGTCAGCAACTGATGCATTGGATTTACAGTACTTTGGTCCCTGATCGTTAGCAACGTGCACAACCGAACGGCAGGAACTTGCAGTATCCGAGGCATCTTGATCTGTGTAGTACACAGCGTAATATCAACGAGTTATCATCGACACAGGGACGGTTACTTTGGCAATGCGTCGAGATGTTTCTGTTTGTCGAGCGATGTCGCTGACAAGTTCGTCAGCAACTCGTGTGTTGCACAAGCTTCTTCAAGAGCGACCTTGCCTTTTATGTTTTGATGCCTTGGAAGCAGATAGATCAGCACATGTATGCTAATTTCCTTCGCTCTGATCTGCATGTAGCAGCAACATTTCACCACCCAGCCAGCGCATTAGCAAGTACTGCAATCGATTGTCTCTATTTTCCATTGATAAGCACCGACCATGAGGCTCATCTAGCGAAATGCTCCAATAGCACTATAACAGAACATCCGGAGCGTAATTCGTCACCTAGCCAGTCGAAATCGTCTTGTGATCGGCAAGGCTCAATGCCGCGATCGGCAAATTGTCTCTCACTATAGTCTATACGTGAGAAAAACTTAATGGTGCGCTTTGCCAACTATTATAGTGTGACTCGGGCCGAAAAAAAAAATAACCGCAAAATTCAGTACTTGGATGCAAGTTGCATCCATGGCAAAACCTTTTCATTCCAGGGTTGTTGGTCAACAACCAGCGTCACTGTCAAACCGACAAATTGTCAACCTCTTAGCACAATCTTATGCGGAAAATTCTACTGCCGATGGAAACAATTGTGGTGTTGCCACTCGATCGAGATGAAAAGGAGGAACGAGTTGTCCAGTTCCTAATTCCCAATTCTGGTGGACGATTGTGTGATTTGTGGCCGTTACGTCCATTCAAATCTCTAGTGAAATTCGCCCCACTTTTCGATCGACGCCACGAGCGAGAGAGTGACGAATTCCATGGCATCCATAAGCAGCGACAAGGAGCCTCTAGCGCTCAGCGAGCTCCTGGGGGACTTTGAGGTGAAGCAACGTGGTCTGTTGCTCATGGCCATCGACAAGGCTGTGGACAAGGCCATGAAGAAACAGGGAGAGATGCTCGATATCATCAAGACGCAGGTAGAGGCGCGTCATCGCCATGCCGTGGACGAATTGCGAGACGAAATGACACGTACGCAGCCGTCACTTATGGACCAAGTAGTGGGCAGGACACTAAGCGTCGAGAACAATGCGGGGCTTGTGAATTGGATCAGTGACGAGATCAAGAAAAATCAGGCTCTCGAGTACATTTTCAAGTTACGTAACCATCTCGAATCGGGTCAAGGCAATGCGTTCCGTAGTGACTTTGAAGGGCTCTTGGTCATCTATATGGAGTTTCTCAAGATCTCCATGTTACGAGGCAATCGACTCAATAATCGTATCGAAGACTTCCACGAAGCACTCTACATCAAAGCTGACTATAACGACGACCTAGTTAATCTCGTGTACCGCGTGCGCTGGGGCTGTCAGGGTGTGCGTTCCATTGGTAATGCGCGCTCGCATGACGCGAAGCCTCTTTCTGATAGTGAAATTCTCGAATTATGCGGCTGCTTTAGTGCTATTGGTGCGGCGATGCCGACACTTGCACTCGAGTTTGATGCTTGCAAACCCAAAACAACGTCTTCATCTCCGACACTTTCGAGTGACGGGAACTTATCGTTGAATGGTAATTCCGGCGTAGATATGGCAATGCTGGCTCAACTCCGTCAAGCAACCAATAATGGAGGAGACCAGACACCGTTCGACTTCATTATGCAACTAATGGCCAACAATGGTATCAACGTCAACTCGACTATGCAGTCACCACTATTTCAAGACAACCAAAGTACTAATCGACTGTCGTCACTACCGCCAGGATTTAGTAATGGTCTAGGTGGTCTATCGACTCAAGGTCTATCCAGCCAAACGCCGCCATTACCGCCTGGGCCACCAGGCTTAAATGACTTGGACTTGACTAGCTTGAACGGATTAAACGGCAGTTCAACGCAAGCACCGTCATTATCGCGTCTAGGTTCGATCGGTAGCACCACCAGCAATTCAAGTCGGGATGGACCACCGCTGCCTCCGGGATACAATGACAATTCTAGTGTGTGGTCGCAGCCCCCGCTTCCATCTAGCTCTCAAAGTCCGCAGAAGCCAACATTGCATCCACCGCTGCCTCCTGGATCTGAAAGTCCTTTGCAGAGATCACCGCATTCACTGAGAGCCGAAAGTCCACTGAGAAGTTCGCAGCCACCACTGCCGCCTAGTGCTGAAAGTCCGCAGAAAAAATTGGTGCAACCACAAACAGCTTTTGCTATAAAACAAGCTGACGTACCGACCCAAGCTACTCTAGCTCTAGTCCCGTCGTTCACGTTTTATCACGATCGCCCGACGGAATTGCCTAAAGAGAGCGACCGTGTCCGCAAGGCCATGTTCGCACGCATGCTAAATCATATGGATGAACTACCCAAGGCTACGCTGTGTCCACTGCAAGCTGATCACGACCCGACCTGCCCGCTTTCGCACACGTACCTTGAGGTCATGACGTACAACCCGCTCTACAAACGTTTGATCTGCCGTCAACCATCTCACTATTGGGGCAGCCAAATTCTGGAAGACGATAGCTGTGTGTGCATTCACGTGGATACGGGTGTGACTTGGGAGTGGATGGATGAAGCGCGTGACAAGCGCATGTACTGTCTCCGCGGTGCCAAGTGTACCAACAGCAAGTGCATCAAGTCGCACTCATTTGAGGAAATGTGCTGGTACAACCCGTCGTATAAGATCAAACGCTGTACCGTGCGCGCTCACGACCATATCGCACGTGCACGCGGTACCATTGCACCACCGCTTGACTGCAGCTACTACCATATTGAAGAAGGCAAGAATGCCGATAAGCGCGAGTTCACGGCCGAGTACGATCACGTTGGCATGGATGTCAAAATGCTATTCATCGAGCGATCGCACAAGCCCCTCGCGGACCGTCTTGAAGCTCTACGCTACGCACGGTTGAACAACCTTTGAGCAGCTTGACTGTTCTCCCCGGAACTGCTTGGTACGCAGGCCGTCTTGCATTTGCTTTCATTTTCGCTTGGTTTTGTGCCAAGCTCATGCATGTTAATCTCTTAGCTTCGATCACGTGATGTCTTACCCTCAAGACGCCTCGATCGATGATAATAGCCATCAACTAGCACTCTCGCGTACATAGTCTCAGATACCAAATCGTTTCAAGCAATACATGTCTTCATGCATTCTGTTTGGATACCGTTGCTGTTGTCGATCGTGTTCCACAAAATCTCACGAAAACTTGGGCATGAAGCACACGCTGTACAAAGGCAATATCAAGATCTCTATAACCGGAATGATGTGTTGATGTCAATCATGTTTAGAGAGCACCATGCCTTTGCACAACCAGCAAACCTGTATGAATCATGCGTGATGCCACCACGGGACCACGGTAGTGGACTTTCCAAACTTGAGCAAAAAACTAAAATCACCAGGCCGGAACGCATTGCACGGCGCCTGATAACCATCACTTTGTTGAAAGCATGCTGACTCAAGATCCATGATAGATACTACCTGCTGACTCAAGAGTTCCTTCTTGTCGATTTCACATTCCACTGACTAAAAACATCAACAAGTAGTATTCGTCAATAGCCTAGCAACATTCAAGGACGCAGGTTCGTTGACGTGAGACGGATAGAAAGGGTGGCTTCATTGACCTCCTAGCTGCAGCGCTCACCAAAGTGAGCTCTTGCTCACTGATGCACATCAATTAAATGGACGTCAATATCGGAGACCGTTGCCATCCTTGGCGACTAACAAACGTGACGACACCAAGATGTGCTACCTAGCATGCAACACCAACGTTACTGCTGGGGTAAGTTGCCATCGACAACTCCACACCCAGCGCATTGAACAGAGCACTGAGGGCGGGATTTGATCCACGAAACAGTGCAAACCTTGGTGCAAGCACGCCGCCTGCTGGGTCCAAGACCTCGCTACCGATCGCTGCGGTCACAACCCAATTTTCCTCCTTGAGCGCAAGTCGTCCCTACTCACCATGTTCGTTAGCTTCGCCACCGCCCTCCTCGCCTCCACACTCTTGGCCGCCGACTTCCAGGCTTCGAACGCTGCTGCCACCAACTACGCTGGCGGTTGGCTCCCTTCAGACCCCACGAACCAGTGTGTGGACATCTGCTCAGCACCGTCCAAGACTTGTCTGACATCGGACGCCGCCTGCCTGGCCAAGACCGAGATTCCTGGTGACTTCGACTACCTCGTGCTGGAACAGCTCTTTGTGCCGCAATTCTGTCGTGACCTGCTCAAGGGAGTCGACTCCACCATCTCGCACCAGAACATCGACATGTATCCGAACGGCACGGCGTGTGTGGAGAGTGTAGTTAAGAGCGAGCTCACGATTCACGGTCTTTGGCCCAACTACGACGACGGCTACGTGAGTTGCTGCAACCCGAGCTCAACCGTGCCAAATGACCCTTACAATGCTGCGGATTTCGCTGCTGCCCAGAAATCGTTGCTTGCCACCATGGGCGAGAAGTGGGTGGACGCCACACAGGCCACCACGTACGAGTCACTGTGTGAGATCTACAACCACGAATTCCAGAAGCACGGGCTCTGTTACGTCGCCGACGGTGACAACTACATTTCGGCGGCCGTCACGTATTTCACGGCTACCCTGAACACGGCGAATCGCATCAGCTCGGCTACTGAGCAGATCAACAAGTGGGCTGCGCAATCGACACCTCAGACGACTTTGGCGGAGATTCAGGCTCTGTACGACCACAGCGTCATGGTCCTGTGTTCGGCTGTGGACGGCAACAACCAACTGTCGGCTATCCGTACGTGCTACCAGAAGCCGACAAACATCACGAGTGAGGGACCCACGACACAGATTGACTGCGCTGCTGCGACGGCCACTTCCACGTTCTCTGTGTGCTCTAGCGACTCGCCGATCACGCTGACTGCGTACACGGCCCCCACATCGGCTTAAATGCATTAGACTCCCGATGTGTTGTCATCGAAAGTGCAGTCGCTACGGTAGTATAAAGTACAATGCATAACATTGCACCATTCTCACTGCTTCGTCTTAAGACCTTTGTTGTCGCACTACAACAGATAACGGGATGAATGTCGGATGCTTGATCACTTTCCCAGACGAGCTTCCCAGCAACGATCAACTCTCACTACTGGATTTGCTTTGGTTCCCTAGGCAGCTATGGCGGTTCAAGTTCTTCTCAAGAGAGGACGTGGTGTCTCCACGTCGAGACTTTGCTCGATGAATTCGAAGATGACGCTGGTCGACAAGTCATCGAGTTTAGCACAACAAAAGGTAGATTGCATGTAGATCTGCGAATTTGCGTCAAACGTTGAAATACCTCGTTTGTTTCTGTAGCGCTTCTCCGCGTCGTGGACTACGAACATGATTGAGAAGTCGAAGAGCTCCATGAAGGAATCCCCATTGCCGTGGTGGCTATTTGGTACCGCAGGATTGGTGGCAACTACACTTACTGTTGGTGCTGCGGCACGCCTCACGCGAACCGGGGCTTCGACGCTGTACTGGAAGCCGCGTTTCATGCACTCACCCAAGACTGAGGGCGACTGGCATGATGAATTTGACGTCTATTGTGACTTCTGTCTTCGCTCTCAGCGTACACCCATGGTAAGGCGAATCTGTCTACCATCGATACAATACGACGTATGTTTGACCTCTACCTGTTTTGCAAGACGCTCGAGGATTTCAAGCGAAACTACAAATGGGAATCTGCCCACCGCAAACTTGGTCAGTTGACGGCGCTCGTGTTCGTGGGGCCGATCACATACTTCGCGATGAAAGGCAAGATTCCAGTTCCTGCACAAGCTCCTCTGGCGCTTGTTACGGGGCTTGGAGCAACCCAACTGTATGTCGGCCGAGAAATGGTGGAGAAGAACGTCAAACCTGCTGGAAAGGGTAGACGTGATCAAAAGGCAAAGTTTGAAGGGGCTACTTTCTTTCTCCCGGTTCATGTAAGTGCGTTGCAATTTGTTGGCTCATCACCTCTACCTGAGCTTACCTCATAACTGTATAATGGTGCAGTTGGCACTATCACTTGCCAACTTCTCGCTTCTAATCTGGACGGGACTAGGAATCATCTCGCCCGTTTCGAGATCGATTACGGTGCGTGGACTCATTACTCCAGGTGTACTGAAAGAGTTGGGCGACGTTCGTAAGCACTTCGTGGGGCTGACGGGATTAGTTGCCGGCACAATTTTTGCGGGATCGCTGGTGGCGGAGATCGACGGTGGACGCGAATTTCAAACGTTTCCGAAGATGGGCGAACACTGGATCCCAAATGGTCTCTTCGAACAAAGGGTAGGTCACGCTGCCAACGTCATTGTTTAGGCCTCTTAATGATGTGTGTCTGTGTTGGCAAGCCATTGTTACGTAATTTCCACGACAATGTGGCTCTCGTGCAGCTCGATCACCGCCTCTTGGCTTTGACCACACTCGCAGCGTACACGACGGTGTTCTTCAAGGTGCGCAAGCCCAATATCTGGACGAATCTCCCGGAAGATGCCAAGCGTGCTATGGCGCTGGCGTTTGCGGCTGCTAGTGGCCAGGTTCGTTAAATCTCTGACATGGTAGTTACCAGCTCCACGGATTAACCTGACGGTGTGACGAACAGACATTCATAGGCGCAACAATGCTGGTGAATGAGATGCCAACGTCCCTCACGATGGTGCACCAGGGTGGCGCGGCTCTGGTGCTCGGGTCATCGCTGTGGGTCCTTCACTCACTGCGCTTCGCTCGTCCTGGCGGTCTGATGGGAGCTGCAGTAGCGGCAGCGGCGTCTAAGGTCACCTAAGCGGCAAAAGCCTGTGACGTGCGGCAGTTGAAGTTGACGCGACGATTGGCTGTAGTTTTAGCAAATCGAATCGCAGTGCGTGTTTTTGCACTTTTCAGGCCTATTTTCATCCACTAGTACGACTAAAATGTCGTGACTCCCATTTCAATTGGACAAAACCCTTTCGATTCCGATGAATACTTACCACTGCAGACCATTGACATTCACCCGAAAAAGCAGCTAAGATGAATCGATACGTCGATCACACTCTACTCAAGGTAAATTCTACTGCTTGGCAATGTAGATATTGCTTTTTAATGTAAAATAACTGCTCTTTGTGTCATCAGGCTGATGCCCAGCCGTCGCAGATCAAGACTCTGTGCCAGGAGGCAGCCCAATACTCCTTCTGCTCTGTGTGTGTCAATTCGTCGTACGCATCGCTCGCTCGCAAGGTGAGGAGACTGCAATGGCAACTGTTGCGTAATGCCGATGCTGATACTTTATCCACTCTGTGAACTGTAGACGTTGGATGAGCTCGAGGACAACAGCAAGTCACACGTGAAAGTTTGCTGTGCCGTGGGCTTCCCGCTCGGTGCAGCCACGACTGCCACCAAAGCGTTCGAAGCTCAGCAGTGCCTGGACGCTGGTGCTGAGGAGATTGACATGGTCATCAACGTTGGCATGCTGCACGCTGAAGAGTATGACTTTGTCCTACGGGACATCTGCGCTGTTGTGGCCGTGTGTAAGGAACGTGGAGCTATCAGTAAGGTGATCCTCGAGACGGCACTACTGAGCACGGAACAGATCCGCAAGGCCAGCGAATTGGCCATCGCTGCTGGCGCCGACTTCATCAAGACATCCACGGGATTCTCCACGCGAGGTACGTCCGTTGGCTAGCATCAGATTTATAGTTGCTGGACGTGTGGACTAATTGTCGTGTTTTGTTGCAGGTGCCAGCGAAGAGGACGTGAAGCTCATGGCAAGCATCGCCAAGCCGGCTGGCAAGCAGGTGAAAGCCAGTGGTGGCATCCGCTCAGCTGCTGACGCTGAAAAAATGATTTCACTCGGAGCCACACGTCTCGGCACGAGTGCTGGTGTCAAGATCGCCCAAGGCCAGCAGAGTACCGACGGATACTAGCTCAGCGTTGACACATGGCTACACTGTGACATTGTTTCGTACTTAGTGAAATTTGTCCAAGTTCTAGTGTCGCAAAAGCTGATTACGTATGTGCTGTTGACTTACATTTTGTAATGAGAGCTTTTCATATGGGACAATAAATTTGGACGTCGATCTGCACGTCAGCTCATTCTGAAATTTGACATTAGTGACGTACGTCATGTTCACGGGCATCATCGAGGAGATCGGCACAGTTGTGTCCATGCAGGAGCGTGACGACCTGCTGCTATGGAACGGTGAGCGCGGCACGGGCTTCGAGCTGGTGGTTCGCGTGGTAGTAGCGCTGGAGGGCGCGTACTTAGGCTGCAGTATTGCCGTGAACGGCACTTGTCTGACCGCCACGAGCATCGACGAGGACCGCGTGGCCTTCGGTGTGGCGCCCGAGACACTGCGCCGCACCAACTTGGGCGAGCTCAAGGCCGGCGACAAGGTGAATGTGGAGCGCAGTATGGGCGTGGACGCGCGCAACAGCGGCCACTTCGTGCAGGGCCACGTCGACGGCACAGGTTCCATCCTGTCCTTCACGCGCGAGGACGACTCGCTCTGGGTCAAGATCTCGGCCACACCCGAGATTCTACGCGACATCGTGACGAAGGGATACATCGCCATTGATGGCACAAGTCTCACGGTGTGCGAGGTGGACCGCACCAACGGCTGGTTCTCTATCATGCTTATCTCGCACACGCAGAACTACATTGTCCTGCCACTCAAAAAGGTTGGTGACCACGTCAACCTCGAGCCCGATGTGCTGGGCAAATACGCTGCGCGCTCCATGGGTGGTGTGCTCGAGCGAGTCGACACGCTTGAGAGTCAACTGCAATTCACCAAGCGCGTGACGGTGGGACTTACTGTTGTGGCTGCTGCATTGGTTGTCGCTCTCGTTCGGAAATGATCGCACTGCGAGATAGAAAGCGCTAGTTGTAGCGTAGCTTTTTAAAGTAATACACCCAGCACAAGGTGAGGAGGGTGAGTGAGTTAGATTAGCCTCAAACAGACCGCTAAGCTTATGTCTCCATTTTCGGTTGGAAGATGCCTCCAGCAAGCAGCAGATTACGTGGTGTGAAATGGACACGGTACATGGGTGTCTGCTTAGAGCGTAGCGTCTTGAGGAGGAAGCGAGAGGATGGCAACTCCTGCACCGCTCCTGGTCGTACCATTGGCACGGGCTTTACGAATCGACTTCGGCCGGGGAGGTGTGTGCCGTTCGGCGTGTCTGCATCCGTTGAACTCACATGCAAATCTTCCATAGCCCCCGAAAGTGCCGAACAGGTCGTGGGCTTCTCAGTGAGCGCCTTCATATCCCAGAGGCGCACTGTCGAGTCCATACCACCACTTGCTAAAATGGTGCTCTCCTGGCTAAAGTCCAGCGACGTGACCATGGCTTTGTGCCCCATGAGGGTTTCCAGGCGTTTGCCGGCCTGCAAGTCCCAAATGTTGATGTACTGGTCTTCGCCTGAGCTTGCGAGATATCGACCGTTGCGTGAGAACGCAAGACACTGTACCCCACGAAAATGGCCTGTAAATACGCGAACACACTTGCCGGACTGCACGTCCCACAAACGTACGGTCTTGTCGCTGGATCCCGTGGCCAAGTAGTTGTGATTCGGGTGAAAGCGTACACAATCCACGTCTGATAAATGTCCAGCAAACACGCGCAGTGGTGTCATGTGATCCGTACTCCATAGTCGAGCTGTCCGGTCCATCGAGCAGGTCGCGAAGTAGTATCCGAGTGGTGCAAAGGTAACATCCCACACAGGAGCACCCTGGTGAGAGCGGTATACAACCAGATTGCTCTTAGCAGCCAAACTCCAAAGCCGCACCGTTGAATCAGCTGACGCTGTTAATGCAAAACGATTGTCAGGTGAAAAACTTGCACCGTACACAGCACCCGAATGGCCACGTAAGACGGCCATTTTCTCGTCTTCCTCTGCTTCGGTACAAGAAGCCCCTGTATTTCCATGATAGGCAGACCCTGTGGCAGTTCCCAGCGGCTGGTCATCGTTGCGCCAAACTCGAAAGGAGGCATCGTCACAAGCGGCACCCATCATAGTCACGTCGTCGCTGAAGCACACGTTGTTGATGTGAGTTGCTGAATTCAGGAGAGTAAAACACAGGGCCGATGGCAGCGCGCTACGGCTCACTGGTGCACGAACTCGAATGTCCTCGAGGATATGTTCCTTCATAGTGGAGGGTACGCGTAGTACGAGCTTTTCCATCACATCAGCATTAAACGCATTTTTTCGATCCGGCAGCGGACCAGTCTCCTCCAATAACTCTTTCTTTTTGCTTGGAGTCCCGTCAACTGACAACTTTACACGCTTGTGTTTCCGGTTTGCATCTGCGGAAGCTGCAGATGTCTTCCCTTTATCTTTGGAGCTGTCTGTCTTTTTGTCTCCATCTGCCCCAGCATCACCACCCGCACCTACTCCGTTGGTAGTAGTGCCACCTTCTTTTCCTTCCCCATCCTCCCCTTCCTCAATGGATGGGTCATGCACTTTGCGCTCGGGCAGGACACCCCAGTTTACAGGAATCGCGTTTAGATCCTGAACTGTGTGGCTCCAGCTCCCTGTCGATGTTGCCGTATTGCCACTAGCTGCACGAACCATATAGTCTACATCGTACGGACCCGTCGTCATGGTCGTAGCGATCTCGCTCTCACTTGGATCTTCTGAAGCAGCAACAGCCTGTGCAAGCTCGTCAGACGTCTTGAATCCGCTGGCTGCGTCATCCTTCGGCTCCATGTTATTCACCACTTCGCCAGGTGTAGGTGCATCCTGCAGCTGCTGGATCTGTATACCCGGTTGGTTCGAAGTGACCACGAGGTTTACCCGTTCGTTCACAATCGAAAGCAACAAGAAAAGTCGCTCCTGACTCAAAAATGTGTTGAGCAGTTCAAAGGACAGCAAGCTCATTTCCACGTTGAACTTGCTGTGTAACACCTCACGCACGTACTCGTTCTCGCGCAAATGTTGCGGCGAGAACACGAGACTGAGCATGCGCAGCTCTTCCAAATGCAGTCTCGTGTGGTCTGTTGCATACCGATGGAAGAAACTCCTCCCCACTTCCACAAAACCCTTCGAAAGTAGCTCCAAGTAGCAGTGCACAAAGATCGGGAAGGCCACGGAATGCAGCTCGTTGCGATACATGTCCAATGAATTGCAAATCCAGTCCACCAGCTTTCCGTACGCTTCATCGTAAGCATCAGGATTGCCGCCTGTGAGTCCGTAGAACAACTGCGGCATTAAAAAGCATCACAAACAGTCAACAACTACATTCCGCGGTATTTCTCCCAAGAAGGCTAGAATCGCCGTTCTTTCAGCATCAAGTAGCTAACACTAAGTAGCAACAATAGCAACTACCATCGTCACCATTTTCATTGCTGTTGCAACGTACCAAGTGGTTCGCCGTGCAGGCTTCTGTGGTCAACCCTAACTGCCGCGCGTACTTGTCGATGCTGACATCTTCTATCCGCGCCGCCTGATCGCCCAGTAGTCTCCGCCTATCCTCCTCTGTAGCTTGTGAAGCGTGCGCGTCGCCCTTGGAGACGTGGTAGCCTCGAGTCTGTAGATACTTTAGCAGCAGCTCGTCCATGACGGAAGCGTTGGCATCGGCTGTTGCAGAACTCTCCAGTGATCTCAACGCAGAGACGGCGTGTGCTCTACCAGGTAGTAACAGAGACACCACTGAGCGAGGGACACCTGCAGGTAAGGAGAGCGACGGCATCGACCTTCACGCCACTAAGCAAAAGACAGAATGAGCGTCGCCAGCCCCCTTTTCAGTAAATGGTGTAATCATTCAAATATGAATTATGTGTAGAACATAGATGATGTAGCTCACTTCAATTTTCTCCATTTACGCGAGTCATGAAGCTACTGCAGGAGGTGTTGCTGCTGGTGGCTGCGTGCGTGTCCTGTGCAGGGTGTGGCTTCCTTTTGGCCACGTGGAAACATGTCGAAGCTCCGAATTATGTTAGCCGCCGCATCGTCACGTCGTTGGGTCTCGCGGGACTCGTCACTGCCATCGCCTTCGCCATGTGCGACTCCCAACTCTGATTCTCACGAGCTTGATGAGCTAACGACGCATTATTGCTAGGTCATCAGTGGTGAATGGTTTTGGACAAAACTACCGACAGCACGAGGGACTTTGCTACGCACAGGCGTTGACACTGCAGTATTTCTACCTGGCCTCATACCTCTGGACAGCCTGCTTCGCTTTCCATCTTTACCAGATCATTGTCAAGCGGTGTGTAGACTACAGTGATTGTCTTGATATTGAATCCGTTGTTGGTGCTAATTGTGTTTTATTTTTTGTAGGAATGAGTATCCGGAGGAGTTCCTATGGGTGTATCGTGGCGTTGGGTGGGGGCTGCCTGGATTGGTGCTGGTGTACCTGGTGCTTCGTCAATTGACGGGACATCTCGGAGTCGGTGGTGCTGACCGTCGGTGGTGTTGGATTGCAGTGCACACAACACATGAAGATGGAGGAGAAGATCCGCTAGTATGGAGACGCGAAGGAGCACTGCAACAGTTCTTGTTGTTCTACGTACCTGTGCTCTGTGCGTTTGCCTTCATCGTGGGTGTCTACCACACAATCCTCAAGTTCCTCTATATGGACCCCATGGCACCACGTTTTCGCGAGAAAGTGAAGCTCTATGTGGGGATATTCTTCCTCTGCTCGATCTGGGGAGTCGTTAACCGACTGGTGCAGTTCTTCCGCGCCGATCACACGCCTAACGAATTTCTCAGCGTGATGGAGAGCATCTGCGACCCACTACAACCGTTATTGAACGCTGTGGCGTATGGTACAAATAGGCAGTCTTTGGAGGCTTACAAGGAACGGTTTTGCCCTGGCTGGATCTACTCTTCGCTACCATCTTCGGATGAAGAAGAGTCTTCAGGTATTGATGACTCCCCTTTGCTGCCCCACATTATTAGTCGAGTAGAAGACTCCTCGTTGGACCCTCTTGACCGTGAGTTTGGTCATTACTTTGATCAGCGGGCTCCTCGCAGTAAATCTTTTAGACAAAAGCGCACAAGGAGTGTGAGTCGATGAGTACTGCATGACGTAAAAAGCTTGACGTAGTTGCCATCAGCAACTTGCCTAACGTAAGGCAAAACGTAGCATTCGAATGCTAGCTTAATTATACGCAGTTCATAAAAGGAATGGCATTAGAGCTAACCGCCTTCCGACCTAACTGTCTTGCTTTCGTTTCAATTCATCACTGGCTCGTCTGGATGCAAGTGTGCTTGCTTGATCTTAGAAAAGCGAAGGCGAGCCCGCAGTGCCCGTCGATCGGGGCTGTGTACCGTGCTCAGCCTTGACCTTGAGGTAGTAGTCCTGTAAATCATCAACAAGTTAGCTCACATGTAGCAAAAGTACAAAATCGCACTCGACGTACCCAGATGTATTTCCTCTTGTTGGCGTCCTGCAGGAGCTTGACAATCTCCGGCACAAGTTCCAGCGTCTGCTCGGCAGAAAACTTGTTGCTCAGGTAGCTGACGAATTGGTCGTCGGTGCAGCGGTTCTGGCCGTAGTCCTTGCAGCTAGTCTTGAACTCGTCCACACCTGTAGGGCCAGAGATGCTATCGATGAGTCGCAACACACGGTCGTACACGACCTGAACGTCGGGGCCAACAGCAGCCGCAGGCATGCGGTCCGTGAAGGGCGACATGAGCTTCTGCTTGAGGTTTTGCACGTTGCCCGAAGGCGGGATGCTCACCACACGCTGCAACGCGTCGTACAACTGGGAAGCAGCAGCAGGCTGGTCCACTGCACCAGTCAAGATCTCCGTGGGGGTAATCTCGCGGCCGTAGAACTTCTTGTTGATGTCTGCGCGTGCCATGATGCCCGAACCCTGTAGTCCCACGCCGCCGAAGAGACCCTTGCTGTGGCTGTACGTGTAGTTGGGAGCGACGCCCGAGGCGCTGAAGTTGGCGTTGGCACCGGCTGCACGGCCGTAGGGACCGGCAGCAAACTCGAGGTTGGCACCAGCCGAGAGCTGGCCCTTCTGCATGAAGCTCTTAACGGCCATGTCCGAGTTGAGGATGATCATGAATTCGATCATCTGGGCGCCCATCTCGGCACCGAAGCCCATGCCGGCCGTGCCGATAGCGCTGGGGGCCGACCAGCGACCGTCGGGGAGCTTGGAGATGACCACGCCTGTGCCCACTTTGCCCGTCCAGATGAAACCGGCCTTGACGACCGTGAGGAAGGCCAAGCCCTTGGCCTCGTGCAGCAGGTCGATGGGGATGCGCTTGTCCTGCTCCAAACTCGGGTTGAAGAGGTGCTCGAGCGTCTGCTCCGCCGCGCGGATGGCGCCCTCCATGGTGGTGATCTGGTCCGTCATGACTGTAGTAAAGTGAGATCCGAGACTCGCGCTGCTGTTTTAGTTGTGCCAAAATCGCTGGAGACTTCCGAGTCTTACGTTGTGGATATTCTGTGTGTCTCATTTTTGGGAGAAATCTCCCAGTTGTGGGCTTCTGATTGGTTGAAACAACCTCTGATCGGCACAGTCATTTCGATAAATTGACAAAAGTTGTAGCTATAGTAGACTTGACGATCTGTGGATGACTCCTGTTGCTTCTCACGCTGTTAAGCTGTTCACGCGACAAGGTCGAAGTACCTTCACGGCAACGTAAACGTTTTTTGAAGAATTGATATGTATATTATACGCTGGTTAGAGTCGCATCCGCGCGAGATAATCGCCTAGCGTAGGCGTGTTGGTCACCTCCAGCATGGCCTGGCCCAGCTGCTCGTAGTCCTTGCGCTCGTTGTAAATCTGAGCACTAATGCGCACGTAGAGCTGACCCTGGAACGGCACCACGCGAACCACGATTCGGTATTGGTCGTCCAGGAAGTCCATAATGGCGTCACACAGTGGCAACGCCTCGTCATGCGACAGCGGAGCTCCATCGGAATTTGTTGGCCACTCCACCGGAATTCGCACGTTACATACGAACGGAGCTCGCTGCCACGCCGGCAGCAGAATGTTCGTCTTCCACGCCGTGGCCAAATACTCGCCGGCCCAATCAATCAAAGACTTGTTGTGTGCAAACACACGGCTTACGCCAACGCTCTCATAAAAGTCCAGCGCCGACACAATCGTCAAGAAATTGGCTTCATCTCGCGTTCCCTGGATCGCGAATTCTTCTACAAAGCCCTGGCCGTACGCTAGTGACGTCACCACAGGTCGTACAGTGTTCTGATAAGTCTTGCTCACATGCAGAAACGAGCATGACTTGCAGCCGAATAGCCACTTGTATGCCGTGCCGACGTAAAAGTCAGCACCAAGTTCGTTAAGGTTGAGTGGTAATTGTCCAGGCGCGCTGGCACCATCCACCAGCACAGGGATATTTCGCGCGTGGAAAATCGGGATTAGCTTCTCCAGCGGCAGTACAAAACCTGTGGTGCTGGCAATGTGGTCTAACACGGCCAGTCGCGTGTTAGGTGTGATCGCGTCGACTACCTGCTCAACCAGCGTGTCATAGCTCTTGATGGGCAGCACAACGTCCACCACCTTGAGCTCGACAAACTCTTGCGTGCAGTAACAAAGATGGCGCAGCGTATTGAGCACGGCTGAATCTGTAGAGCGAACAACAACGGTCAGTCTCTTCTCCTTAAGTACATACTGCCAAGTTGTTAATGAGCTTCCATAATAGCAAGGAAAAACGTACATGTGAGGTTGAGACACAGCACTTCGTCGTCGTTCTGCAAGTCCAGCGACTGTAGCACAGCATTCATGCCAGTCGTGGCGTTGGTCACGAAGACCAGGTCTTCTGCATCTGCGTGAATAAAGCGCGCGAGGTGTGTTGACGCCTGGCGCAGCATCCCTGGTACCTCACGACGGATGAACCGGTCCGGGTTCATCTCCATCTTGTTGACAAAATGGGCCTGTGCCTGCATGACAGGCTTGGGTGCCACGCCGTACATGTTCTGGTTGAGGAAGATAGTGTTGGGCTCGAGATTGAACACATTGCGGCACTCGCGGCCCAGCACGAGATTGCGCAGATAACAGCGGCTGTCAGGCCACAGCGTCGTCATGCCTTGAGCACTGTACTCCTCTCCGATTGGTGGCTGCGTCTGCTGTTGCTGTGCGTCTGCGTGAGATGTTTCTGTGGTCGCCTGCGGCTTGGAGCTGACTGCGGTCGTGCTGGCGTGTGCCGGCGGAGCAGCCGACGGAGCGACGGGAGTCGACGCCGTTTTCATCGGAAAGAGGGTGCGTTTGCGTGTGGGAGGGGGATCAATGGAGACCTATTACACCGGAGTAGCTTCTGGAGTGGACGACGCGAGGATGGAGGCGCGGAAACGAGTGCCAAAGCAGCGCCGAACGAAGCGGTGAGTGTCTAGAGTCCTTTCGAAATGTGACGGCGTTGGTCAGAAGGCGGCGCGAAGGTGGAAGGGGCCAGATTACACTATAATTAGCGAACTGGCTAATTCGTGAAGCATTTCAGGGTTATACGAAGAGTAAATCAGGGTGTAAAAGAGGGCTGTTCAGTGTTTCGCTAACAAAACCGCCGAATCTGTGGTATCCAAAACGTGTGGTTTATTCCGTAAACACAGCAGAGATCCTCTCAAACAGACGCGGAGTGGTGATTAAACTGCGGTGGAGGTAGTTTACGCGGTTTCTCTCCGACATTCTCCGCGATAACAGGTTCAACACTCCACGGACGTGGAATAAAAGAGCGTGTTGCTTGGCCTGCCCATGCCCCGGACCCCCGTGACTTGTCCGCTGTGTTGCGAGCCATTGGCTGGCGCACAAGACATCGGTAAGCGGGTCGATTACGAGAGTTTTTCGCGACCAACACATCGACCAGGCACTGCTGCCTGTCGACGAGCTTGGCGTGATACCGCAGGCGGCGGTCAGCGCGCCATTTTTCCCGCGAAAATCTGCGGCGACCTTGTCTGCTGAGAATAGAGGACCATGTATAAAACCATGTACAATACGTATTTTTGAGCTAAAACGGAGGGGCCACGCGCTAGACGTGGCAAACATTGCAACAACGGAATGATTTCACTGTAGCAGTTGATAAACTCGTTGCACGAGAATATTCGATGTCGTCGACCATACTTTAATTAAGATTGATGCCGAATAGGATAACCCTATCCATATCATTATTTACAGGTCATAGAAAATAGCAGGGATAACGCAAGTTGAAGTGGTTGAATGCATCTCTGAATGCCCTCCTTCAGGCTGAAGGCTTCAGCAACACCAACAGTTAACAGTATCCACCGCAGTACGCGTCATTTCCCGGAGTTCTCGCGGGTCCAACCTTCACATCGATGGCGCGCAGCAATCCGTTCTTCCGAGCTGCCTCGGGGCCGTCCTTCCAAATGATGTGATCGTACGAAGTGGCCGCCTCCATGAAGAAGAGCTGGTGCTTACCCTCGGCGTCCGTGCCCAATTGGCACGCGAAGACCGAGTTCTTGATCCCGTTGGAGCCGAAGCCCAGCACATCCATAATCTCACCACCCTCCTTCACTCGTACCAGGCCACCTCCAGTCTGGTACATCCCAGACTGGACGATACTAGCCCAGACGCAGCCTTCTGCGTCGAGGCAGATGCCGTCCACGAGCGAACCGACATCAGCCCACAGACGGCCGTTTGATAACCTGCCGTCCGCACCAATATCGTAAGCTGTCAGTCGACCTTCGAACGTCTCTCCAACAATGAGTGTCTTGCCGTCGGGCGTGATGACCATTCCGTTCGGGAACACCACTCCCGTGGCCTCAACGCGGACTACATGGTCGGTTCCAATGCTGATGATTGCTGAGCTTGAAATCGACATGATGTCGGCGTGATGGAACCCAAAGCTGCCGAGGTATGCGCGGCCAGACGTGGAAACGACCATGTCATTGGCACGGACTCGAGTCACGTCGTTGACATCCGCGTACAGCTTGGTGACATCAGTTTCCTCGTCATGGACAATCACCTGACGCTTGTTCATTGATGAAATCAGCAGTCGTCCATCCGGTAACCATCCCAGACCAGACAACATGTCCTCTGGATCATCGTAGACTAGCGTCCTCATGCCCGATGCTAGTGTGTATTTGATGACTTTGTTATCGTGCATGTCCGTGAAGTAGACCTCCCCAGTTGAGATCCGGAAGCGTGGAGCTTCACCGTAGACGATGTCGTCCAGTAGAGTTCTAGCTTGTGGTGTATGAGGGTCTTCTGCCCAAAGTTTGCGTCTAAGCCAGTAGCCCAGGAAGCGGAACGGGAAGATCAGCATGCGGATGTTCGGAAACACCTTGGGAAACAACTTTTGCTGCTGGGGTTTCTTCATGTCGGAGATCTGCTCGCTGAGTAGCTCATGTTCCTGCTCCGGTTGAGTCGATGGCTCCGCGGGTGCCGGCATAGTGGATGGGGCGGGAATGTCGAAGCAAATTATCGAGTGAGCATGCACATTGTGAAGTAGACACTGTGTTGAAGTTTGATCAGGGCCTGATCGGAATGCATATCGAGACTACTGTCTAAGGAAACTCGAAGCAGATTTGTTTAACGATGTTGAAGTGTTTACCAAATGATGTTGAACCAGCTACAGCTCGTTGACGTGAACTAGCTACAAATGGCTAGCAGTACCCTCCGCAGTACTTGTTGTTACCAGGGATTCTCGCCGGCCCCACCATCACCTCGATAGCCCTCACTTGTCCGTTCTTCCGTGCCGCCTCCGGTCCGTCCTTGAAAATCACGTGGTCATAGGACGTCATAGCCTCCATGAAGAAGAGCTGGTGCCTGCCTTCCGCATCTGTGCCGAGTTGGCATGCGAAGACAGCGTTGGTGATTCCATTCGCTCCGAATCCGAGCACGTCCAGGATTTCGCCGCCTTCCTTCACTCGCACAAGGCCACCTCCCAGTTCGTACATTCCAGGTTGCACAACACTTGCCCACACACAGCCTTCTGCATCGAGACAGATGCCGTCGACAGGAGACCCCACATCAGCCCATAGACGCCCATTGCCTAGCCTTCCGTCCTCACCGACATCATACGCTGTCAGTCGTCCTTCGAAGGTTTCACCAACGATCAGAGTCTTTCCGTCCGGAGTGATCACCATACCGTTAGGAAAAACCACACCGGTGGCCTCCACACGAACAGCTCCATCAGTTCCAACACTAACAATGGTGGAGCTTGCAACAGACTTGAAGTCCGTGTTGTGGAAACCAAAGCTTCCGAGATATGCACGACCAGACGTTGCAACCACCATATCGTTCGCACGGACTTTGGTGACATCTTGCACATCCGCGTAGAGCTCAGTAGTGCCTGCAGATTCGTCGTGAACAAGAACCTGTCGCTTGTTCATCGATGAGATCACCAAACGACCGTCAGGCAGCCACCCCAGACCAGATAACATGTCCTCGGGGTCATCGTACACCAGCGTCCTCTCTTCAGTCTCCAGCGAATACTTGATGACTTACCCCAGACCAGATAACATGTCCTCGGGACCAGCGTCCTCTCTTCAGTCTCCAGTGAATACTTGATGACTCTCTTGTCGTGCATATCGGTGAAGTACAATTCACCAGATGCAATCCGAAAGCGAGGTCCTTCTCCGTAAATGATGTCGTCCAGCAGAGTGCGAGCCTTCGGTGCGTTCGGATCTTCAAACCAAAGCTTGCGACCGAGCCAATAACCGAGGAAACGAAACGGGAAGAAGAGCATGCGGATGTTAGGCGATACTTTTTGGAAGAGCTCTTCTTGTTGGTTGGGTTTGGTAACGTCGGAATTCGTCGTGCTTGGATCCTGCTCCGGCTGGAACGAAACTTTCATCGCTGACATGGTAGTGGGGTGCAGAACACAGAATGCAGGAACACGGTAAGTTGTCGTGTGAAGCTCGTCGTTTGGTACGATGCGCTTGCCATTGAAGTACATTATCTGTTCTACTTCAACATGAACACGTTGACGTGATCTAGCGGATGACTAGCAGTACCCACCGCAGTACTTGTCGTTGCCAGGGATCCTTGCAGGTCCGACCTTCACCTCAATCATCTTCACTGATCCATTCTTCTTGGCAGCCTCGTCGCCATGATTGAAGATCACATGATCGTAGCAACTAGCAGCTTCCATGAAGAAGAGTTGATGCTTGCCATCGACATCGGTCCCCAATTGACACGCAAAGACCGAGTTCGTAATGCCATTGGCGCCAAAACCCAAGACATTAAGGATCTCACCGCCTTGCTGCACACGCATCAGTCCTCCTCCCGTCGGATAGACACCTGACTGCGGGATACTCACCCAAATACACCCTTCAGCGTCCAGGCAGATGCCATCAACGAACGCTCCGATGTCGGCCCACACGCGACGATTGCTTAGTTTGCCATCCTCGTCGACATCGAAAGCTGTCAGCAGACCCGCGAATGTCTCTGCAGCAATGAGCGTCTTGTCATCAGGTGTGATCACCATACCGTTAGGAAAAATCATGTCTGGCGCCTCCACTCGGACGTCGCTGTCAACACCAACGCTTACGATCGCAGATCTCGAATAGGCCGCGATATTGGCCATGTCGAATCCAAAGCTACCAACGTAGGCGCGACCAGACTGAGCCACCACCATATCGTTGGCTCTGAATGAAGTGACGTCCTTCACATCCGCATACACCTTTGTCGAGCTGGTTTTCTCGTCGTGTACAAGTACCTGACGTTTGTTCATTGACACAACCAGCAGTCGACCATCAGCAAGCCAGCCTAAACCCGAAACCATGTCCTCCGGGTTTTCGTAGACCAGCTCCATCTTACGAGACAACAGCGAATACTTCAGCACTCGTTTGCCGTGCATGTCGACGAAGTAGAGCTCTCGTGATGCAATGTGAAAGCGGGGACCTTCGGCGAATATAATGCTTCCCTCTACGAGGGTTTGAGCTTGTGGAGCGTTCGGATCTGGAGACCACAGCTTCCACTGCAGCCAGTAGCCCACAAAACGCAGCGGCAGGAAGAGCACGCGGATATTGGGGAACGCCCTGGAGAACAGGTTCATCTTCGCCAGTTCTTGCTTCGACGGCATGGGGGAGTTTTCGGATCAAAAACTGTCAGACGGTTGATATCTACAGACGCAGCTCGAGTCGTTGCTATCTCGACGAGAACACTCGACTACGATCACTAGCGTTCCAGTCCCGACTATCCAATGATACTGTGGAGACCGTGGATAGAGCTCTCGACGATAAAGCCTTGGATCATTTTACAGTCTTGGATTCGTGTATGATGATGTTTTCCTCGGATTTGCGCAGGCAGCGCCGACAAACAGTTTGTCGCTTCTTGACGACTTCACGTTTGAAAGGCGAGAAATGACTCAGTGTCCTAGAGAGACTACATCGCCTACAGATAACACTTTGGCATACTGAGCAGTTCTTCTTGACAACAAAACAGCCACCGATCCACCTTTTGCAAAGACTGCAACAGCTTGGGTCCCAGTCATTGTCTACACTGCGGCATTTCTGACTCAACCAAGCGAGTTTTTTCATTTGCGAACAGGTTCGGATATGGGCGATGGCGATGGTGGCTTCAACGCATGAGTGGATCTGGAATGTCGGGAGCATTTGGCCATTGAGTTGCCAGAACGCCCGAACATGCACCTCGACTGTGTTTGGACTCTTCTGGCGATAGATATGGTATAATGACATGTTGCCTCGAACGAGCTCGTCTTCATCTATCGGTTGAGTATCAGGAATGACGACGGAGTGGATGATGTGGTACCCCACACGCTCATCGTCGATGTTTGCAGTCACACCCGTAGACTCGACGTACGTGAAGTCTCGAGGTCGAACGAGTGGGCGTATATTGACAGGACTTGCGTTCACGGCCCACTTAAGTGTTAGGCTATGCCATGGGTCTTGTGGTGTTGGTGAGACAACTGATGCCAGCACACAGCAGTCGACGACGTTGTCTTCGGTGCAGGAGCTCTTGAGCATCGTGTCTTTTGCAGTGGGACTAATGACACCGTGCATGACGTCGTCCAATGTACCAGGTATGGTCCCGATACACAGAAGCGCTTGGATTTGGCCGACCACAGGTTGGTCTTGATAGGATATTCGACCGTTCTCCTCGATCATAGTGAAGTTGTCGTCAGGAAGAATTGAGGCGACAGCGCAGTCGCGATAGACCGACAAACCTTCTCGTTTCTTGATGAATTTCCAGGTATGACGAGTGTCTTCACTTACGTTGCTGTGGCAGTTCTTCACGAAACAATCGTAGTCGTGGAGTGCTGCTGCTGTCAGCGTGTTCGTAAATCGTCGAAGGAGATGAATTTCTTTGGCGTCGAGCGTCCTAGTCGGGTACGGTTGAACCGGTAGCGGATACATGGTACGTAGAAATGGGTATGGTGGCGATGTTCACTTGAGTGGCAAAAGAGAAGTGATGCAATGGGGACGACCTCATAGAAGGAGTAGTGATGTGAGCAATGAGGACGATGACTCAAGTGATGTGCGTTTGATTTGTGCGGGGCAATCGTTGTCAACTAGCACTGTTAAACGAAGTGGAGGTGTAGCACCACCGATCAGAGCTCTCTATGGTGCTGTCTAGGGGCATCAAGTGGACTCACTTGTCCGACGACAACTCCGGCGACAACCATATCTAGAACAGTCCACATGGACCCTTTTCAGTGGTGACGTTCAGGTGTTACACCATCTTACTGTTGTGCCAAGGCCTCAATAGAGCGGCAATTTACCGTGCAGTCAGGAAGCCCGTGTCTTGAATTGGTTTCGTATCGTCGGATCTGACGATTTGCTTGAGCACAATGGCTCAGATTTGCATGTTGAAGTGAACGCATCCAGTCACCTTAGCCTGTGCATAGTTGTAGACGTGACGATTTGCTTGAGCACAATGGCTCAAATTTGCATGTTGAAGTGAACGCATTCAGTCACTTCAGCCTGTGCATAGTTGTAGACAAATCTTCGTGCCTTCCATTGATGAACAGGGAGGCACAGCCACACACCGCGTGTTTAACAATCTTGGCGCAAAGTTTCATTTGAATGAAGCCTCGAATACGCCATAGCTGGAATCCACTTGCTATTGGAAACCTCGACTCGAGATCTGCTTCGATCTTTGCCTCTTGTGGGGTTCGAACAGCTTTGCACGATGAGCTCACCGATATATTAGCGAGAAGAACTGACTTCATGCTCGGGACAACCACACCCTGCACGTCCCACGTTGAGCAGCATTGTTGAGGCCACTCGCAATCAATCGAGGCCCCAGTGCCATGCTCAGCGGATGCTTGAATCAGACTCGGTCTGAAGAATCGGAGATGGCTAAAGCTGTATTGATCAGCACCCTGCAGCCACTTATCGACTAGAAGCCTCCCGCGCAGGTCCTGGTAGCAACTATGACCAAATTTCCGCTCGATTACCCTCCGTTTCCACCGCTTCATCTCATCCAGTCCGATAAAGAGACTCTCCTCGACCTGAGCGACCGTCTCCTTCTCGATACGATCGAGGATTATGAACTCCACTACTACAACGGCATCGTGGATTCGACGCGGTGGGTTCGACTCAAACAATTCGAAGACGTTGTCGTGTACGAAGACCGAGAGGCGCTCAAAGAGCGTCGACTGTCGCGTGTCAGTCCGTCACGTGCCACCAAGCACCCCGAAAACATGCTCAACCTGCTCTGGTCTGGCACGGTTCGTGGCAGCCTGGACGACATCATGTATGCTGCAGTCAATCGCACCGATGAAGACGTGAAGATCAAAGATGCATGCGTCGAAAGCAACGTCGTCGACTCTGCTGTCCTCAGTACTCTTGTATACTCTACAGTCGGTGACCCGTTCCGAGGTGTGCAAATCAAGTGGGCAGTGAACGCTGGTCCATCCATGATGCGGTCCGTTGTGCGGTGCCGGGACTTTGTCTACTTGGAATCGACGGGGATAACCACCACGTCGACTGGTGAACGCATCGGGTTCCAACTGGTTCATAGCGTTGTGATCCCTGGAGCTCCAGAACTCCACGAGTTCAAGCTTGTTCGTGGTAACATGACAATTCTTCATTTCTTCCGTCAGAAGAGCGAAGGTGTCGTGGAGACATTCGTGAAAGCGTTCATCGACCTGATGGGTGATATGCCCCTCCGAGTGGCGACGACGCTATCAACAAACGGTATGGTGTCTGTGTGGAAGCTCAGAGAGTACGCGTTGATGAAGAAGCTCAGCTTGCTATTGAGTCAGCGACGACCGATCATGCCGAGCAACTGTGCGAAATTCTGCCATGTGTGTCCAAAGATCATCAAAGGTAACATGGTGCGACGACGAACGTGCAAAATATGTATGTACCAGTGCTGTGCTCGCTGCTGCGTGCCCAAGAAGATGTTTTTCATGCCAGCTCACAGTCGCACTGTGGTGCACAAGATTGCCAACGTGTGTACAATCTGCATCCAGCGAGCTTCGTCCATGGACGCTGCATTGAGCGAACTCTCGAGGACTACTGGACAATATAAGGTCTACACGTACTGGAGTGTGATTTCCCCGTCGTCCTCGTCGTCGTCGTCGATCATGTTGTAGCTGGTTTGTAGCTGTTGTATGGTAATAAGAACACTTGCTTGCAAAGGTGGACTTCAAACCATCGAGATGGCATGAGAGGTCAGGACACAGTTGAATACGTGCATGCCGACACCTTTACCGGCCAGAATGCTTAACGAGGCGCTGGACAGAGCGTGTTGACAGTGGCACGATGGCGCTAACGTTGAGCACCAGTGCTGACTGGCGGTGGAATGGATTCTCAACCATCCGATTGACAACTTCGAAGCACTCAATGGCGATGACTGCAGTCCGCTGCAACCAGCGCATTTCCATCGATGAGGTGTGTCGAAGAGCGTGTGGGGCCATGAAGGCTGAGCAATAGCTCAAAACTGAAGTTGCGGACGTTACAATTGTTGACTGCCAAATGGAACTGGCGAAATACCTTTTATAATATATACCTACTATTTTCTTTATAGTATTAATTTGAGACAGATATCGTTGTATAAAGAGTTTTGGGATGTAAAAAATGTAGTCATGAAAACATCTCATTCAGCGTCGTACAATCTATTATCAGAGATAGTCGCGGTATCTGCTATCATGATCTCGAGTCACAACCACTTCAAGGAGACGGCATGACTGCCGGCTGTTATGAGACCTTGTCAGTAGCGCTGCAACTTGTCATCGTCGTCACCGCTGGCGTTGATCACTTATCGTCTGCATTCTGTCGATCATTCCCGCATTGGCCTTCAACTGCTCAAGTCCGACTTGAATTCAACTTCAGCCATGAAGTTTCCTCTTGCACACGCGCCGTTCGCACCGCTGCGTCTTGGTGACGGCGACAGGAAAGAGGTCGTGGAATTGGCCGATCTGTTCGTGCAGCAAACATTAGCTGACTACGAGACGCATTTAAACATGCAGCACGACGTCGTGGATGAAGTCCGCTGGAAAATGGTCAAGCGTGTTGAGGACGTGGTCGTGTATCAGGACCGGGAGGCCATGAGACCCCGTCGTCTAACGCTGGCTGCGTCTGACGTTGGATCGGGTTATGAGCACCGAGAGGCTCCCAAAGAGATGCAGAAGTTGCTCTGGTTCGGTACTGTACAGGGCTCCCTTGATGACATCATGTACGGGGTTACCAACCCCACTGCTGATGAAGCAAAAGTCAAAGCCTCCTACGTCGGCAGCAACGTGCTCGACTTTGCTGTCCTTGATACCGTCGTCCATCCAACAGTTGACGATCCGTTTCGAGGACTACAGATCAAATGGGCAATAAACGGCGGTCCATCCATGATGCGCTCCATGGTGCGTTGTCGAGACTTCGTCTACCTCGAGTCCACAGGAATGACGACGAGTTCAAAGGGTGAGCGTGTCGGCTACCACATTCTGCATTCCGTTGCGGTACCTGGAGCTCCAGAGCTTAATGAACACAAGATCATTCGAGGTAACATGACGTTGTATCATTTGTACCGCCAGAAAAGCGAAGGCGTCGTGGAGACGTACGTGAAAGCATTCATCGATGTGATGGGAGACATGCCATCCAGCATCGCCACCTTCGTGTCAGCCAAAGGTGTCGTGTCGGTGTGGAAGCTCGGCGACTACGCGGAGATGAAGAAACTCATGTGGCTGCTGAAACAGCACAAGGAAGTGTCTTCGCATCAAAACAGCAACTCGGGCTTCTGTCGCGTGTGCCACAAGGATGTAAGCAGCCCATTATCACGCCGACAAGCGTGCTGCATTTGCTCCGGGTCTGTCTGCTCCAGATGCAGTGTACCGAAAAAGCTGCATCACATGTCGCCACTCACCCGTACAGTGATGCAAACGTCTGTAGCTGTATGCACCCCTTGTATGCGGACGGTGCTGAGAACGACATGCCTGGAGGTAGCGCAGGCTGAGGTGGAAAGGAATAATCAACTGCGAGGGGATTTCCACGATGGAGGCTCCATCAAGGACACGTCTTCACCGTCGTCGTCGTCGGCATCTTCGCACGCGTGGTAAATGTACGTAGAGTAGTGTGAATAGCCTGGGAGGACTTCTAGAAGCTGATAAGATAGATGTCGACGGTCACCGGTAGCCGTCAACAATGTTGATACTGTACACGTTACCAAAGCGTAGCACATGTAGCCCGCATTGCAAGTGATACCGTTGAGAGACGGAGGGATCCACTACGAGTCCCGCGTGCGTCAGCGTGGTATGAGCAACGCGCTAGCGACCAATTGATTCTTGCCCACCTGCTCTGACAATCTGCTTGGCGACGAAAGTCACAGCTCGGGTGCTGACGGTGCATCGGCATTGCGAGTTTGCAACATGGTCGTTGAATGGTTATGAGCAAAATCACACTTTCGATTCCCTTATCGACAGGCACTTGCGGATTCAAACCTGGCCGAATGTTATCCAACTCGAAGCGGTTCCCGCTGTCCGCGTCGCCGTTCGTACCGTTGAGACTTTCACAGTCGGACGAGACCGCGATCGCCAATATCGCTAATGACCTGCTTGTCGTCACGGTCATGGACTATGAAATGCTGCACCTTCGCGAGGGCGGTGTCATGAACCCGGTCAGGTGGAAAGAAGTAAAGCGCTTTAACAATCTCGTCGGGTATCAGGAACGCAACTACCATCGCAAGCCGACGTGATCGATGATCGTTGCCCGAAGCTGATCTGGCAAGGCACTCTGGAGGGCAACTTGAGCGACGTCCTGTTCGGAATCTTCAACCAAAACGACGGAGAGGCACAGATTAAAGCTTCCTGCATGAAGAGCAACGTGGTCGACTCGAAGGTGCTGGCCTCGATTGTGACTGCAACGCTGTCGGGCCCTTTTAAGGGGCTGCAGATCAAGTGGATGGTCTACGCTTCTGCGCCAGGACTGAAATGACTCGTCCGGCTGCGCGACTTTGTCTTCCTAGAAGCTACGGGCACAACGCGAGGTGCCTCAGGTGAAAGTATAGGCTACCATCTGATCCATTCACTATCCATCCCAGCGATCGGCCACCTACCTGAATACAACCTCATCCGTGGTAGTATTTCTCTCTTGCATCTTTTTCGAGAGAAATCATCCGACACTGTTGAGCTCTACACAAAGACATCAGTGGATCTTATGGGCAATTTGCCATCGAAATTGGCGATGTGTGCTGCATGCAAAACGATGGAGACCATCCAAAGACTACCGGTGTGCTTTCAATATAAGAAGTTGACGTGGGTGCTTCGAGTGGCATTGAGAACACGCCAAGTTACGTCAAAGCTATCGCGGGATAACTCTTGCTGTCATCTATGTCAGCGAAATCTTCGACATGGGATAAGACATTGCCAGGTTTGCTGGGGGAATGCCTGCTCAAAGTGTTGCAGCTCAATGAGGGTTAGACTCATGGATCCACATACTAGTAGGCTCGAGAAACGAAAAGTGCGATTTTGCACTGAGTGCATCAATAAAGCGGGTCCCTTGAGTGGTCTGCAGGTGCAACTTGACCAGATCGCTGAAATAACGGGGACGGGCCGATTTCGCAATCACGCGGTCAACGTTGTCGCTCTCGTCTGAAAGCACCCGAGACTCATTCAGAGGAGTTGAAGAGGCCTGGTCTGACGCGTTCGTTGGAACACTGTCCATTTCGTCGGCCGATGCTTTTCGTGACTCGTTTCGAGGACTGTTAAAGCGTTCATAACGCTAAACGAAAATGTGACGGTGATTTAGGACCCCATCATCGAATTGTCGAAGCGATCCTTGTTGAAGTATAAGCTTGATCAAGTTAGATTCTGTTTTACCTGGTTGCATGTCAATTAAGCCATGCATTCCCTGCACACTGGAGAAAGAAGTGGAGAGTAGGGACAACGAGGTTGCGTCTGGTTTGCATCGTTAATGCTGTGCCGTCTATTACTCGAGGTTGCTCTATTTTCGATGAGCGTAAAGCACAAGAGAGCACATGCTGCCACCTGTTCCTTGTGTTTCTTTGACCAGCGTTCTTACCGGTGATCAGGACCAGGAGTCTCCATCCGGTTCTCGCCTCTTATGAAAATGTCATGACCTTGCGAAGGCATGGACTGCATCAGTGACGTACCTGAGTGCTGCGATCAGAAGAGAAACCAAGAGGTTCGAGTATCAAACCACTTCGCTTTTCACCACCAAAGCCTCATTACGAACAAGCAAGCAACCATGAAATTCCCGTTGTCTGCGTGCCCGTTCCAGTCATTAGAGTTGACAGATAGCGAGAAAGACACGATCAAGTCGATTTCTGACGGAATCCTGACCGAAACGATGGCCGAATACGAGCGGATGCTAGTTCACGGAAACGGTGTCCTGGATAACGAACGTTGGAAACTCATCAAACGCAAGGAGAACCTCGCAGCTTACCAGGACCGTTGCGCTCTCGCGGTGACACTCCAAGCCTCCAACAGCACCACCAAACCTACCGTCGAAACTGATGAAGAGCCGATCGCACCCCCACCGGCACCTACCGCACCGAAGGCCCCATTGCAGAGAGTGTTGTGGCACGGCACCATTAACTGCGACCTCGACGACCTCATGCTCGGCGTCATCAATCAGAATGCAGACATGTGGAAAGTCAAGTCGTCCTATGTGGAGGACAACGGATTGGACTACTTTCTCCTCTCGTCGATCAATCAGCGCACCGTCGAGAAACCATTCGATGGTTTGCAGGTGAAATGGACTGTTAACGACATGGGACCACTGGTCGCCAAACCGATCATGCGTCCCCGTGACTTCGTGTTTTTGGAGAGCACCGGCATCACTCAGTCTCCAACAACGGGTGAACGGATGGGCTATCACATTTGTCATTCACTGGAGCTACCGGGCGTTCCTGAACTACCCCAGTACAAGTTGGTGCGTGGTAAGTTGGAACTGTACCACATCTTCCGACAAAAGAGCAAGGGTGTCGTTGAGGTGTATGTCCGTGCACTTTGCGACTTGCAGGGCGAGATGCCATCCACCAGCGTTTCCCTGTTCTCAGCCGACGCAATGTCCACCCTCACTCTCACTGCTTTCTGCGCTGAGCGTCACAAGGTCATGTGGCTACTGCACACGATGGAGCCATGCGAAAGCGGCAAACCGTCCCTCGATCTGTGCAGTGTGTGTCAGAAGGACTTGAGCAAGAGTTTGTTGCCATTCATGAACAAGGCCTGCCGTATCTGCTCAGGTCGAATCTGCGCACGATGCCGAATCCCCAAGCGGCTGAGCTTCCTTAATCGTCGCACACGCGGTGTCATCAAGAAGAATATTGACGTTTGCACTCGATGCGTGCACACAGCTGCACACATGAGTGGGCTTACGGTTGCACAAGGTGAATTGGCGCTCGAGAACCCCACATCTATCTTCTATGAATCCGCGGCCACTCGAAGTGTGTCCTCAATCTCGTCGGTATCTTCCAGCTAGGTCTCGCAATTGACTTGTTCGTGAGCAGATCGTAGTGCTTGATAATATTTGCTCGCGCCTTGGTGTTAACAGGGTTAATGCATCTATCAATTACCATTTGTTGCATCCCGAGAAGTTAACATTGAAGACGTGGACGCGAAATATTGCTATGTTGCCAACGATGGTCGCCAACGAAAGCTGGTGCGTTGCTATCACGAATTCATGGTTGTCTAGTCTTCATCGGTTCAATCTCACCCAGTAGATACGCATTTCATCAAGCAGAGACTCCACAAATCCCCCAACAGACTGGTCGATAACTTCTCCATCTGCCGTTTATGGGCATCTGGAATAAGAGAATAGCTTGTCGCGCGAAAGCTGCTAGCCCATTTATTAGTGCCGTCAACAGTGCTCTATGTGGTCGCTTCCATCTCGGTGCAGCAGACGCCATGCCTCATGGGTATCATATGACTCGGTACTTGTTGCACGTCGCAGCACTGATGTTTGGGATCCGGAGCTGTGCCGCCACCCGACAGAGGACTTGCGGTGAACAAGATCAACTTCTTAACATCTCGTTCAAGTTCATTCAGCAAACTTCTCCACGCTATCCAAGCGTTCTGAATTATGTCATGGAGTCTACTTGTCCATTCGAAACCTCTCTCTCGCTTTCTGATCGCGACCGGCGGTCGATGCACAGGTTGGCTCAACACTGCATTGATGAAACTATGATCGACTACGAGCATGTATTGACGAGCAAGAGCGGAATACCCAGTGCCACGCGCTGGAAACCCGTCAAGAAAAAGAATAACGTCGTAGTATACCAGGACCAACTCGCGATGGAAGAGATCAGGCGCCGAAAACGAAAAGCGAAATCGCTCGGTGACATTATCGAGTCGTCTCGCGTTGGTGATTTGTTGTCGAAAAGCGTTGGTCCTGGGACGTTTCGATCGTCTGCCACCGCTTTCACTCACGAGACGGAGGTGATGGAATCGAAGGAGTTGCCAAAGATGACCTGGATGGGAACTGTCGAGTGTGACCTAGATGACCTCATGTATGGCCTCGTCAGCCAAAATGACGAGGTGACTCGCATTAATTCTTCGTACTCGGGTAACGACATTCAGGACTTCGCAACACTTGCTTCATTGGAATCCTCAACTCCTAGCGACCCATTTCACGGTCTGCAGCTCAAATGGGAGGTGAATAGCGCTCTCACCAAAGCTAAACCAGTGTGGCACAATCGCGACTTCGTATTCCTCGAAGCTACCGGTCTAACTACGAGTGGTGCTACTGGGCAGCGCATCGGATACCAGATTCTACATTCGTTAAATATTCGTGGTGCCCCTGAGCTTCCGGAATGCAAACTCATTCGTGGCAAAGTTGCCATCTATCAGTTATTCCGTCAAAAGTCCAAAGGGACTGTCGAAGTCTTCGCCAAGGCTATGGTGGATCTCGCAGGGACCATACCTTCCAGCATGGGGTCGTTCGCAACTATCGAGGCTGCCAACTCTATTAACAATGCAGCCAAGTCCGCGCGCAAACGCAAGATCAACTGGTTGTTGACCACTACCAACGTCTGCGCGGCCAACGCTGAGTCCGATCGAGATGAGTCTTATTGCAGCGTGTGTACCCGACAGATCTGTAATACGTACACAAGGAAGCTCCTGCAGTGTCATATATGTACGAATCGCGTTTGCCACCGATGCCATGTACGGTAAAAACTCAGCTTCATTGAGACAGACATGGACTCCTTCGTCGTAAAGCAGAAGACACTCGGTTTGTGCACGAGCTGTGTGTATACAGCTTCGCAGGTAAATGCTCGTCATGTGGCACTTGAGGAACGCGCGCTTGAAGACCCAGCGTCGATGTACAAATACATTCCCAAGAAGCCATCGTTGGAAGCATCGATGGAAGACAACATGCTCTTTGAAAACTTTGTCAGCAGTCGAGGTGCCATCAACGGTGTGGAATGCCTCGGGCAAAGAGCTGTACTCCTTGATCAAGCGTCAGAAGAGCTTCACGCGCTTTCGTGAGCTAACTCAAAGCTCAAAGACTACATTGTTCACCATAAGGAAGTAGTTGTAGCATGATGTAAATTATATAATACTTTGACGTTCCAGCGTACACGCGTTACTTCTCCTTCAGTATCCCCCACAGTAGTTTTCGTTCGATGGCATGAGTGCAGGGCCGACACCAACTCGAGTCCGCTTCAACGTGCTGTTCTTGTGTGCTGTTCGATGTCCCTGCATCAGTACGACGGTCTCCTTGCTTGCAACCGACTCGACAAAATAGAGATAAGGCTCCGTGCCAGTGGCATCCAAACCAAGTGTGCAGGCATGCACACGACGCGAGATTCCATTCCTTCGGAACCCCAATAAATCCATGATCTTGCCTCCTTCTCTCACGCGAACGAGGGCTCCTCCTGTCGATTCATACGCCCCTAATTGGGGCACACTAACCCAAATGCACCCTTCGGCATCCAGGCTCATACCGCCTAGTAGCGTGCCCAAGTTTGCCCACACACGGCGGTTTGCCAACTTGCCTTCCTCGACGATATCAAAGGCGGTGAGTCGACCTGCCAACGCTTCGCCCACGATAAGAGTCTTGCCGTCCGGGGTGATGACCATTCCATTGGGAAGTAGCAGATCTGTTGCCTCCACACGAACCTTTCGGTCTACGGGATCAATGCTCACTACCGTTGTTGAACAACACGTTTTCATCTTGGCAAGGTCGAAGCCAGCGTTGCTGAGGTACACCCTTCCTGAAGCCGACACCACCACTTCATTCGCTCGGAATTGCGTGACGGTAGATACGTCCGCATACAGCTCGACACAACTGGACATGCGGTCCAGTACCAACACTTGTCTGTTCTTCATGCGTACGATGAGCATGCGTCCGTCCGGTAGCCACCCGATAGCAGACACAAAGTCATCGATGTCTTCATACACAACACCAACGTCTTCCGTTGCTAGAGAGTACCGCAATACTTTCTTGCCAAACATGTCGACGAAGTACAATGTTTGTTCTTGACGGCGGAAGTGCGGACTATTGCCATGCATGAGGCCACTGACAAGGAGTGACGCCGCGCGCTCTTCATCCCTAATTTGAAATCGACGCATGGCCCATTGCCACATGAGCTTGCGAGGGAAGAGAAGGCGAAAGATGTTAGGCACCCGCTTTCTGAAGAGCTCTGGTTCATCGTCGTTGGATCCGCATAATGCGAGGTGACTGAACACCATTGGCACAGCAGTTCAATTGGCAACGAGCAACGCTAGGCAAATTGAAAACTGAAGTGCTTGTCACGAGCGGCGAGCGGCTCATATATCGGATACTACTACATCAGCTGGCTGCAGAACGGTCACGGATGGACAAGAGAGTATCCGACGCTACTATGTATGCAGCAAGTGCATCAGGACGACATCGACCTCATCTCACGAGATGGCAAACACTTGCTCTCTACTTGCCAGCCGCTCCACGTATTTTACTTCGGAATACGGTTGAAGCTTTGAGTATCCAAATCTCGGTGAGGTTGCTACGAGAGTAGCAAGTATCTGGTCAATGCTTTGACTCATAGTCCGAAAGCTATTGGAAAGGGATGAAATATTAGTAGGCACAGGCACACGCCACAAACTAAAGGGGGATCATCACGACGACGAAGTGGTTGGCTACGCTTTCGAGATTCATGGAAATACGATAAAAGAAAATCGCGGCAATCAAGTGAGCAAATACTTTATTAGCAGCTAAATACAATGTACACGCGGAATACAATACGAGAGCGCGTTGCAATCGACTAGGACGCGTTCTTGAATGGTAGTAGAGCTGCCAATTCTTGGCAATGTTGTTGGGCGTCTTGGTATCCCATTGCGTAGCGCTCTTCGTGTGTGGCCAAGTCTACCGACAAATGGAATGCTGTCACCGACTGTGAGCGCCAATTCCACGGCTTAATGATGAGCCGCTTCATTTGGCCGGATTTTGTCGATGAAGACGGAGCGATGGTTCGGCATCGAGTTGAAAAGCTTGTTCGCGACGTTCTTTCCCCAGGGACCTGGAAGTAGATACCCCATCAGGGCTGTCGAGGCCGAGCGTGCGTAGTCGAGTATGGTTTGCGTTGTGTGGAAGGACAGATCAGCCCACGTCGAGTACTCGTCGCAGTCGACTCCTTTGAAGTTAGTGAAAGCGCCGTCGATGTACCATTGACCGCGGTGCGAGATGCACGGTTTGCCCGACAGCGCGAACGGCACAAGTGACGAAGCCATGATGGAACCTGTGAGATCGTTCATGCTCTCCCAAGACGTGTGCTTCTCCGCAGTCATGGACGGAAACTTAGTCACTGCAATGGTCAAATGACGTTGCTCCACACGCTTGTAAATGTCCTTGTCGTCACGCCAGAGCTCGTGCAGTGTCTGCTTCACAATGGAGGCGTAGCGGCCGTAACCCGAGTACCATTTCGGAGACGTGATGACTTTTGCCTGAGTTTCTTTGATCACTTGCCACGCCCGCTGCACGGGTGTCTCTGATGCCAACAATGTGGCAGCCCACGATCCCCCGGAACATCCGGAGAAGTGGCAATTGGACAGATCGAAGCGGTCCTGAATAAACGCTGCCACCCCCATTTGATACACGAACATGCCTGCGGACGCCGAAAAGGCGATTTCAACAGGAGATGCCTCATCACTTTCCTGTTGCTCGTCCGGCTGGATGACTGAGGATTTAAGATCCAGCTCCTCGTCACTGCAACAATCAGTGTCGACTGTCGACAAGTCCGAGCATCGGAATTTGTGGTCGCTCGATTGCAACTCAGCGGGACTTGTGGTTTGTGTCATATTGGCCATATCGGAGACTTTGGCTCGCTGTACCGATGATGCTCTTGGCTAGTGCTGACTGCGTGGCGAATGCAAGAATGAGATTTACACGTGGATGAATCATGATGGCATTGCCGTGCAAAGCATATAGCGCCGTAGATTTTCATGCACTTGGCGAATGTATGGCGAGTGTCGATTTCATCAAGGCGAATGCTCTGACAAAATCTGCCGGTGATATGCTGGGCAAGGAACCTCCGCTCGATTTCATCAAGGCGAATGCTCTGACGAAATCTGCCGGTGATATGCTGGACAAGGAACCTCCGTATATAAAGCTTTGTATGCTGGGAAGATGCTCCAAGAGATTACATCACTGGCCGAAAGCACTGCTGTCGTCTACAACTCGTCGACAGAAATGGCTACACTCAAAGCTGCCTTTAATCTCAGTTATCTCGACCACTTCAACTGCAGCCTGGACAGTTGTGTAGTGAATCGTGCACATACATATCACACTCACTGCAGAAAACACTCTGGCACGTGGTGCACTCGTAGGCTGTGCCCTCACCATCCAGTCCTAGCGACAACAGACAGCCGAAGCACTTCTTCTGAACCAACTCTGGAGAAACCTTCGCTCCCTTCTCTCCCGTCACACCCGACCGCAACAAATGCTGTGCGAACTTGGCCACAGGGAACAAATGATGGTAGGACCGCGCAAGATGCGGCGACGACACCAGCGGCAGGTTGCACACTTGACACGTCGTCGGCAGGTCGCAGCTCTTGGACTTGCACCGCGGACACAGGTATCCAACCGTCGTGAACGCTTGGTGACAGGTGCAGAGTGACAACGCTCCACTTCGACGTTGGGGAAACCCCATCTCCACTAGCGTGGCAAAGCGCGAAGCCGCTGTCGCCACCGTTGGTGACGGGAACGTAAATGCCGTCATGAGTCTCTTCATGTGATCAGCATCCACCGCGATATTGTACGTGCCATCCGTGCCGTCTGCAATTCGTCGCAACAAGTGCATCTCGGCTCCAATGCCAATGAACGACACTCGAATATTTTCTCTCTTGAGCGACGCCAAAGTCTGGAAGATGTCGCCGGGATCGGCCGTGACTAGATTCCCGTAGATCACGACGATCTCCCGACTGCCATAGGCCGGTACTGTCTTCAATGAGGTCCTGGCGATCTCCAGTGCATTCTGCAGCGACGGTTCCTTGTCCACCGCCAGCGCCGCAGCAATGCGTTCAATGTGTGTCTTGGGGTTGCCCGACAGGTCGCTGAGCTTCTCGGCCGTCATGCCCTTGATGCCGATCACTCCCAACTGAGAGATGGGATTCTGGTCAAAGTAGTCCTTGACGAATTGTTGCAGCACCTCACTGGCACAGGCCAAGCGATGGGGTTTCCAGTCCTTTGTAGCCATTCCGCGCGACAGATCCATCACCACGTACGTGTAGCGGATCAGTCCTTTGCGCACATTACGCGCGATTTCCAAGCGCCTAGAAAGTAGAGATTAGAGCGTTGTTTAGCGTCTCCATCGGGTTCTCACAAGTCGTGCTCACCGTTGGCGCTGCTGTTTGGTCACGGCCTGGTCGATCTTGAGGTTGCCCGAGTCGTCCTCCTCGATAACGTCCCAGCTGCGCTCGAGCGCGCCCTCCCATGAGTATCCAGACGCTGGCAAGAAGGCAACAGATGAGTATACTACGGACCTCACAGGGTCGCAGCCATCACTTACCTTCTTCCTCCATTTCAGCGTTAAAACTGCGAATGGTTGTATCCATTTCTAATCGATAGAAACGGGTTAGAAATGAAGAATGTAGCCATGTGTGTTGGAATTGATGTGCATTACTCGATAAGTTACTAGGAAATGTGGCTCATAAATCACGCGAGGTTGGCCACTCAGACGAAGAACGTCGTGGTCTTGCGAGTCTCTGGCGTCATTTCCACGGGACTTTCACACACGGACGAATACGCAACTGACGGAGACGAGGAAGACGAGGACGGCTCGATGCCCGTCGTGTACGAACTGGCCGAAAACACAGACAAGTGCTGCATGTCAATGCTCGTGGGATCCAGGATTCCAACACTCAGCGATGTGTGCGGCGTCGACGACGAGAAACTCCGATCTCGCGAAGATTCGCAGCTGTAGCCGCTCTCGCCCGTACGATCGCTCTCCTGGTGTCCGCTACGCATGTTCCGGAAGCTCGGACCACTGGCATTGCCTTGAATATCAAACAGCTTCTCACGCACAAAATCTGCCAATCGAGTGGCATACTCATCAGGTGGTACGGCGCTCACATCATGTGTGTCCTTGCACAGCAAACAACCAAGGAACCAGCGCTGCACTGTCCAGCGCCAGTTGTAGCGCTGCAACATATCCACGATACCCACATAGTAGACTTCTTTCTGGTCGTGAGATGTGATTCCATTTTGATTCGACCTGCGTTTCCAAGGGTTGTCGTAGCTAACGCCCAGGAGAATGCTGTAGTCGATGATGCCACGACTGGCGAGGAACACGAAATCACTGCACAATTGATCCTGCTGTACTGCGGTGTTTGCGTACGATAATGAGATCCCAGAGCTGATCTTAAGGAAATCAATGTCCATCAATAGCTGACCGATAGCCTTCCTGTCCTTGGCAACCTGAATGAGACCCTCCATGGCCGTGGCGCTTACTGCTTGCCGTCGATCTCGATTACCCTTGAGATCAAAGCGCTGATCTACAGGACCTTCCGTGAACAAGTTTTGCATGACAACAAAGTACATACGACGCTTGCCAATAGGTAGCGAGATGGAGTGACAGCCAAAGTAGCGACACAACATTGACTGCGGGTTCGACTGCAGGTACTCGTGGTAGTGCGGCCTGCACAAAAAATAACAAGTTAGCACAAGGCGACAAACAGAGAAATATCATTGCAACGCACAAGATAGCTCGCAGCGTATCAAACTCCTCCTTGGGCACGCTTTTCACCATGAATTGCTTGTTCGCTGCCCATATAAATCGTACACACGAAACACATTTAGTGATGTGCGGAGAAAAACAAGTTCGGACAACATCGTACCAGTAAAGTAGAAGATGTTGCCGCTCTTGCCCTCCGAACCGTGCTCGCTTAAAATCCGTGACGGGTCAAACGATTCTCTGTAGAAATCCTGATCAATGTTAAATTGCGCTCGAATGCGGTGGAAAATCTTCGGCGCACAGTCACGAAAGTTGAGCATAGTGCAGTTCTTCAGGCCGTAAACTACAACACCCATGCTCTCCACGTGGTTGTAATCGTTATAACTGACACTCGAGTAGCAATCACCAAGGTCAATTGCAGCAGCTTCAGTGTCTGAGCCAGTGAACTCTGCGCTGACACTGCCTACTGCAGCATTTTTTTCAGCTGCCTGTGCCAACTCAATCGATCTCATGATCCCCAACGACATATACCGCATTACATCCATTCGAAGCTTGTTAGAGACGTCAATTTTCTCGTTATTGCGGTCGGGTGGTGGAGCTGCTCCGCCGGTCGTAGACGTCAAAGTCGCTCCTCCAGCTTCAATCTGTGTGATGGTGGTTCGTGATGGATTGCTAGAGTTGCTGCCGTCCCTGCTGCTATCAGTCACATTTTGTTGCAACTGTGTCTTGAAAACCCCTGCATCACGGCAGAATAGCGCAAATAATGCCAAAGTCTCGAGCACGAGCGATAACTGGTCCAGTGCGTTTGGTGTCATCCTACCGAATTCCGTTCCTAGCTGCACGAGGTAAATGATCAGAGCCACGATCGTGTGAGCAGCAAATACCCCGAGATAAGGCAAAATACGTTTAGCCATTCGTTCCGTGGTCGCATGTGCGTGGCTTTCGAGTATTCGTATGCGGCGTCTGGACTGGATCAATGCGACGACAATGTATAGCAACACGAGATAAGCTGGTAGATCGAAGTACAGCACGACGTTCGCAGACGTCCCATTTTGTAAATTCCCGAGAATGTAGCGAAAAATGAAGCAGTAGAGCAAGGAAACGGGCCACGCGTAGATGTGGTGCTTGACATTGTCGGCATTGAACGGCAGGAACGGGTTCGAAAGCGAGAAGATGAGATCCAACGCTAGCATGAGGAACCAGAGCGTCGCAGCAGTACTGAAGAAGAAGTAACACCAAAAGAAGAACGGCACATACGCTTCCAGCCTCCCTGCATCGTGTCCTAGCTCTTCGTTGGCTATTCGGCTAAGCGTAGCAGGTATGGGGCCTCCGAGATCACCCGGTTCTAGTAGAATGTACCACGCATGCAATGCGACGCGCATGATGCTGGCGATGCTCACACTCAGGAAAATGCAAATGAGCACCATACCCGGATGCACTCTGGTGTTCGGATACTTGACGAAAAAGTAGATCATGGCTCCGCTCGACAGCAGCCCGGAAATCAACGCCGTGAGCTGCCAAGCGATGAAGAGGTCGTCCATTATGTCCAAGTGCGCTGGTCAGTTACTGCTTCGTGCCTGACTAACGACTTGAGCTCGACTCGATGCTGTCGATCGCGTTCGACACGAATGCCACACGCGACCAGAGCAAGTGAGAGACTGTCGTTTTTCGCTCGGTCGGCGCCCTAGAAAAGACCGGCGCGATGAGGAGCTCCAGAACCGAGCAAAACGCTTAATGGCGAAACATGCCAGCGTGTAGCAAGCGCTGCAACTGGCTCAATGGACTGTTTCGTCCAGCAGCGACTTCTCCTTTCTATTTTTTTCTTCACTTGAGTTCCACGGGACGTTCGAGTGCCAGGCAATGAACTCGTTAACTGCTGGCTGCTCGCGTTGTGGAGCAGGGTAACGGGGACGCAGAGGAACACGACCCGAGCGTTCTGTAGCTCTGGAAACTCCAACACCCACGGCCTGGTCGATAGTGCATCAAGCACCGGCAGATTGCTGGACGGAATGTACTGCAAACCCGAAGAAAGACGAGGCCAAGAGAATACTGCTCTGGACTGAACTAAGTGGTTGTTGGCTGGTGGTGCCATTGTCTGCCATGAACCCGCGGTTCGTCTGACTGAGTACCTTTGGTTCATCAGCGTCCTGCTGGAGTGTTGGGCAGCAAGTGGTCCAAAGCCGCGTTGATCGGAGCGGGGACTTTGGCTCTAGAGAGTTAGAGTTCGAGCCCTGGCCCGATGGCCAGGAACTCACCAGGCTGTCATCGCCATACCACGAGCTCGGTATCCACTACTGAACTGTACATATGTATTCAGTCAACTTCAACTTCTGAAGTATGTGCACCACACGACGATCTTGAAAGGACGTACAAAAGATACTTTAAGTGGTCGAGTCCCAATTGCATAGTAAATGTCATGGGGGCTGCACATGGGACGCAATTCCGCCTCGTGGATGCCGAAGTGGAGCTGCGTCGAGAGACGCGAGACTTTGCGAGATGTTAGTGACTTTCAGACTTGTTCATTGATACAGACTAAAGAGTATTCCAAATGACTGGGTCCAGGGACACTGTCCGACGTGGAGGAGCTTCATCATCGCTTCCAGAAGACGTTTGGATTTGCTGTCACTGCGAGTCAATTCGAGAACCTCTTGCTGCTCAAGTCACCCGAGAGCGTCGGAGTCGAAGAGATCTTCGAGGTTCTCGACACCAATCGCGACGGCCGCGTCGACGGTCTGGAACTCTTGGCAGCGCTGGCCTGTGTGTGCCGTGCTACATTCGAGGACAAGGCGAGATGTACGTGCTGTAATTGTCGTTTCATCTTTGCATTCCTTCAAAATACTGACGTTGTTACAGTCGCCTTCGACCTCTTTGATTTCAACCACAATGGTTCACTATCGCTGGCTGAATTGGTCGGTGCACTTTATTGAGACTGTAAAGATTATCTGTGCTAAGTTGCGACTTTCGTGTGTGGCTAGGCACTTTTGATGAAATCAGTATTGATCGGGATGTCTCTTTTAACTGGAGGTGGTCTTGATATCTCGTCCTCACAGTCTGCAACGACAAGCTCGATGGAGGCGATGATGCTTTGTCTAGGTCTGGCAGAGAACGCATTTTCACACGTAGATAGAACAACTTCTGTGCTTGGTTTCGAGGACTTTATTGCCTGGGCACGTAGTAACCGAGAGTTCATGCTTCAAGTAGAGCGTTTTCGCCTTATTGCTGAAAAGGCTGTGGGGTTTGAGGACGCACTCTCGCTTCCCGACGGCAGCGATACTGATTCCGACTTAGATGTTGAAGAAGTCGGTAGATCCGACGCTACTCAAGATACAGGAGGTGGGTTGCAGCTAGGAACTACTCGAAAGCGATCAGATATTCCGCCGCCTTGGATGGTTGAGTCTATTTCGCAGCCACTGCGCAACACTACTGCTTCAGTTTGCAAAAAAACCGGGATGCCGCCACCTGCAAATTTGCAATTGGAGTGGGTTTATGGAACGAACGGACCATCAGCTCGAAATGCGTGTCGTCTCGTAGCTACGAGTGAAGCAGTCTATTTTGTGGGGAGCTACGTTGTTTTGTATTCTTCTGAGCGCCATGAGCAGCGCTATTATCGTGGACACAGACGCGCTATTGGGTGTCTAGATGTGAATGCCACCGGTGAACTCGTCGCAACAGGCGACGCGTGTGTGGGAAGCACTGCAAGTACCAAAAAGGGTGCGGAAATTCATGTTTGGAATGCTCGAAGTCTTCAATGTCTCGCAGTGTTGCGCAATTTTCATCCTGCGGGAGTCGCACATGTTAGTTTCCCTGCTGCTGCGTCAGCAGCTACTGCAACACTCCGACAGACACAAGCGCTCTCGCTTGGTGAGCGTAGTGGTACGGGTGGAAATTCATCTGCAGTTCTGAGCAGCAATTTGATGAAGAAAAAGCCACAGGAGACTGAGGCCCTGATTGCATCAATTGGTAGTGAAGATGGTGCGTCCATGGCGTTGTGGAATTGGCAACAAGAAACTGTTGTGGCATCAGGTCGAGCACACCCCGCCGCAAGTGGGAGAAGAGTTAGAACCAGTGGAAATAGTAAACGACCACTAGCGCTTGCGCTCAACGAAGACGGCGACGAAATTATCGTCGTTGGTGCTCATTTTGTAGTGTTTCACCAAGTTGGAGGCCGCTTCTTTAAGCACAAGAAACCCCATTGGCACGGAACAGTGGATCCACCCTTGCACACAGTACCAGTGTGTCTGAGCGCAGTGTATTATGGCATTCAGACTGCTGTTGTTGGGACTGCTCGCGGTGAGCTATTGCTCTTTGAACGTCATGTATTAACACGCTGTGTTCAGGCACATGATACCCAAACCAGCGTCAACGTGTGTCTCCTATCGTGTCAGTCAATGGTACTCTTCTCAGCTGGAAAGGATGGTCAGATTAAGCAATGGGACTCCACCCTTCGTCCCATCGGACAATCACTAGATCTACACACTCTGCTTCCAGCTCCTGAGGTGGTTTCATCGACGTCATCGTCGGCGTCAATTATCAAACCCGAAAGCATTCTGGAAGGCGACGATTTTCGTATTTGTTCATTGGATTATGATGCTCAAAGGAAGCGCTTTCTCGTAGCAACTCGAACAGGGAATATCTTTGAGATCGACGACGAAGCAATGATCACAAACCGATCAGTGTCAAGCACAAATAACACTTTCCGATGGAAAATTGTTGCGGCGGGACATACTGGCCAACCTACACGTAGTATCGCGACTGCGAGTACAGTTGGTGGGAGTTTTGCGTCTTGCGGTGTCGATGAATGTATGGTGAAGATTTGGAGCCTTCGACGTCGCGCTTTCGTGCAACACTTACGTTTTCCTGGGGCTATTGCATCTCCCAGTGCTCTAGCGTTCAGTAGCGATGGAGAGCGCCTCGCTGTTGGTAGTGATGATGGAACTTTGATGATTGCACGACGAACTGGTTCGACATCAAGTAGTGTGATGGTGATTGAGGCGACGATGAAAAACACAAGCTCAGCTGTGGTTGCCATGCGCTTCGGACCATTGAAGACTGAGCCGTTGCTTGCGGTGACACGTGAGAACGGTCTCATTTATCTGTACAGACTCGAGCTTGGAAGGCGGCGTTTTTCTCGATATATGCTTCTAAAGCCTCAAGAAGGTGACGGTGCTAGCAACACATCAGAAATTACACAGGCGCACGCACTAGACTTCAGCATCGATGGTGCTTTTCTTCGAACTCAGCATGGTAGCTCGATGTTGTACTTCTGGGATCTCCGCCAGCGGGCAGGTACCCGAATAACATCAATGTCCACCCTCCGCAGCATCCAGTGGCATACGCATAGTACTTCTATCGGATGGGAAGTCGGTGGATTACCTCATGGAGCCAATAATTGTGTAGTGGCGAACACCACACGTGGATTAACTCTCGTTTTAAACGGCGACGGAGATGTCCACTTAGCACCATTCCCGTGTCCGATACAGGCATCTCCAACCGGCGACAGCTCTGAAAGTTGTTGGTTGTCAAGATGTATACCACAAGCTCACCTTACCGGACAGGTTTCTCTGTTTGATACACATTCTAGCCGCCCGCCAATTTACGGCGACTTTGCTCTTCGAGGAAGTATGATCATTACCAGTAGTCAATATGACCCTGCAATCTGCCAGTGGCGGGTGGAAAAAGAACTCGGAGACGTGCAGCCACGACCAACTTGCCTCTATGATCGAACTCTCCGCAATCGATTGAAAGGTTTGGGTTTGAAGGATGTTTACTTCGAATTTGGTAGGCGGGATGACGATGATGAAGAGAATGAAGACATTGTTGGCCGACAACGAGTTCTGCCTCGAAAAACTGGTGGAAATGCTTCACTTGTACGAGACCACTCTGAGAATTCTGCTCAGCGTTCTGAAGCTCCAGATGTAGCTTTGACTTTATCTTACATGTTCGGATTCAACCACCGCTGTATGAGTGTGAATCAGTCACTTGCGTGTATCGGCAACGGATCCTACGTATATGGGGCTGGACCGATGCTGGTTGTACGTCATCTTCATTCGTTTGGAGCTCGCCAGCGTATCGTAACGTCAGGACTGCAGCACTCTGTATCATGTCTTGCAAAACATCCTTCTGAACCTGTACTAGCTGTGGGAAGTCGCAGAGATAGCCGAATTGTGCTTTTACGAACAGAAAAATCTCCTTCTGCTGCGGATTCATTCCAGCATATCGCGACACTCAAGGCAAATCTAATCCCCAGCACCTCGACGAAGGACAAGAAAACTGTTATCACCATGGACTTCTGTGATTTCAGCGACATCAACACTCGTAATGTTCAAAGCGATTTGGCTGCAGTGATATGGAAGAATGGTCGTAGTCACGTGCACACACTGGTGTTTTACGCGTGGAAGCGACAGCTTCTGCTGGCTCACGTTACCATGACACGTATGCCTGTGCTATTTGGCAAATTTGCGGGGTCATCGGACGTTGGAGTGAACTTTGTCAGTGGGGGTATTGACCATGTTACGTTCTGGCATTTGAATCCGTCGACGGGACACGTGAAGGCTCAACAAGGCGTATTTGGCCGCCATGCTCTGGTGCAAACAATGATGTGCGCTGTTCATGTAGCCCCTTTCGTAATGACAGGAGGTGAAGATGGCTCCATTGTACTTTGGGAGAGTAGCGTAGCAGCCCACACTCTTAATTCGTCGGATACTTCGAGTCATAGCTCGAGTGGGAACGGAGTTGTGGCATTGCAGCACCTGCAAACTTCGCAAATAGTGTTAGGCGCCCTACACAGCGGATCGCTCGTGGTTTGGAAATACGTGGCTGCACGTAGCCCTACGCGAGCAACCAGAGCATCTGGAGGTCGAATTCAGGCGAACACATTCCTGCAACTCATGCGAGTAATTGCGGTGCGAGATGCTACAAAATCAACATCGATAGGTATCCTATCGCCACTTTTCACTGCCACCAATCTAAGCAGCTCACCACCAAGCCATGACACGTACGTGCAAGGGATGAGCGTACTGGATGATGCAGCAGTAGCAGCCGTCATATTCAACAATGGTGAAGTACTTACTGTCGACCTGGAGTCCATTATCGATGACTCGATGGCAAAGAACGAAAATGTAGAGGCTGTAGCTGAGGTTGGCAAGAATGTGCGAACTCTTTTGAACTTTAGTAGTGAGATAAATGATATCGCGCTACATCCGAGAGACCTTCGGTGGGCATCAGCCAGCGCTGACGGGCATATTCACGTTTGGAATCTTCACACAAATTTGCTTTCACAGCAGCAAAAACTGCCTAGTGCACTGCACGCACTAGCTTGGAGTGCTACTGGCGAACACCTAGCTGTATCTCTCTCCAATGGAGCTGTTGCCATTTTGGACGGAACAACGTTAGAACTATTACTCCAGTTCACTTGCGGTGAGTCAGAGAACACTTCAAACGGACAACTGAGGGCGACAGCTCTTCCGAAATGGTGCACGCTGGTGAAATACTCCCCGCAACATGGTCTAATCGGGTCAAACACAACTCGCAACTGGTTGGCTCTAGCTTGTCGAGACTACAACATCTACGTATACTCTTGGGAAAATTCGGGAGCTGATGGAGCACCACCAGTTTATTCGCTTCGACACACATTTGTAGGTCACACAGCACCAGTTGAGGCTTTGGATTTCTCTCTGGACAGTGAATTCCTCCAGTCTGCAACCTCAAGCTGCGACGGACAACTCCTTCGGTGGGTTTTACAAAAGGAACCCTCGTTAGGCGATAATAGCGACTCAACTAAAGGTGCAGCATCTGCATGGGATCTCCTCGACGATGCGTGGGCCTCTTGGACACCAACATTTGGTGGCCCAGTCGAAGGTCTCGCTGAATGTTGTGGTGTAGGCAAAACAACGTCTTTGGCGCGTATCAACAGTGAAAGTACGAGTTCAAAGGACTCGGATGGTGCATTATCCGCAAGCAATTGGAGCTCACCTTTACCCACGATGGTAGTGGGGCTTGAAGATGGCCATTTGATGCTTGCTTGGTATCCACTCAATCGCGGTGATGTCAAAGTCCCTGTATTTTCCGCTGAATTTGAAGGATCAAGTGATCCTGCAGTTGTCACGAAGGAATATATGGGGTGTCTTTCGCGCGGTTCACTGATTCGTCGTGTAGGATTCAGCTTTACAAATGCGTTTGTCGTGGCACTCGCACGAAATGCAAGCGGAAGCACTCAAGTAGCAGTGTGGAAGACTGACTACGACGACGAATTGCGTATGCGTCAACGTATTGCATTGAAATCTACAGTATCGTCAGATACAAGTCCAAGTTGGTACCTTAGTCCTGTCGATAGAACGCTTTTGGAGGAGTGTATTCGAGTCCAGCGCAAAGACCCAATCATTAAAAGTTTTCAGCTCGTTCAAGAACCTGAAGATGACACTTGCATGCTTGAAAACCGGGCTAACAATGAAGATCTCTATCTGGAATTCATTTACGGTCTCAATCCGGGCGCCACAGGCAGTCGAAACATCTTTTATGCTGACGATGCGTGGGAGATCGTATATGCGGCTGGAGCCTGCGGTGTCGTGTACAATACAAAGACACAAACTCAATTGCTAAACTACAATTCCGAGGCTGGACGTCACAATGTCGTGTCTGCACTAGCTGTTCATCCAAAAGGTGATCTGGTCGCTTCTGGTGAATGCATGATAACAGCTCCTTGGACTTCTCCAACGCGAAAATCACCAGAAATTGTGATCTGGGATGCTAATAGCGGCAGCACAATCGTTCGGGTAGTTTCGAAGCATCAACCAGGCATTTTGTTGCTTGAGTTTAGCCCTGAAGGCCATCGTCTCGCTTCGATTGGCATGGAAGCTGATCATACACTAGCGATTTATGCGATTTCGGGAGGTGGAAGTGAAGGTGGTCGCCTCCGTGCAACGTTACTAGTGACAAGTAAAACATCAACTCGGAGAGTGTGGGGCTTGAGTTTTGGAGAAGACGGCGAGCTAGCGACTTGCGGAGACCAACACATTCTCTTCTGGCAGCAGGGTACCACGAATTCTGGACGAGGTGGTGATGATGATACGCGCTCAACAGGTCTGAAAAGCGGTCTTTTAACGAGCCACAAAGAGTGCAACCCGCAAGCTACTCTACTTCAGATTGCGCACATGTCTGGCCGAGCGCGAGTTGTGGTATCAAGCCAAGAGGATGGAAGTTTGTACGTCTGGAAGGACCGCGTTTGTGTGATTGTTCGGCGTGATGCACACGGCGACACGCCAATTCCAGCTCTAGCAGTTGATAAGAAGCAGTCGCTATTGTATTCGGCAGGAGCTGATTCTCGGATCTGTGCGTGGAATGCTCAGCTTGAGCTTGTTCGCGTTGTGGCAGACATTGCACAGCTTAATGCTGACTATCTAGGCTCGCTCCCGCTGACAAGTACTATAATCCAGTCGCTTGCGGTGCGTGACGGACACATCCTGTTCACAACTGCAGGAAGTGAAGTTTGTGAGCTAGTGGGTGCAAGTTCACTGCAACAAAAGACGAAAGTGGAGAAAGATTGGCGTCTTCAAGTGTACATTCGTGGTCACTCCAATGGAACTCTATGTGGCCTTGCAGTTCATCCGTGCAAACGAGCTCAATTTGCCACTGCTGGAGACGACGGTGTTGTGCGGCTTTGGGATGCAGCGACGCGCTCGCTTTTGGGTTTTTATAGCTGGGAGTCTGCTTCTGCGCTCACAACTGGAAGCGGTAGTTGTGACGAACTACGTGCACTAGCGTTCTCCACCGATGGCAAACACCTTGCAGTGGGCACTGTTGACGGGGTCGTACGCGTCGTAACTGCTACACTCAATGCTGTAGTGACACAATGGAGTTGTTGGCAAGATCTGTATCAAGGCCACGCTGTCTTGGCCCTGCAGTATTCACTCGATGGGAAGTTGCTGGCTGTTGGATGTCAAGATGGTTTTGTGCACGTGTACAACGCCGCCAGTTATCGCAAGATCACTATGTTACGAGGATCGATGCAGAATGCAGAAGTCACGCGTCTTGATTTCGCTCGAGATCGCCCAGTGCTTCGTGTGCAGTGCAACGGAACAAGTGAGCAGGAGACTTTGTTCTGGGAACTCGGCTCGTGGAAGACTTTGCCTCCAAGTCAAGTGCGTGACATCCACTGGGAGTCCAAACGATATCCGTCCCTCGTGAATGGAACGACCCAGAGCGAAGATTTTAATGGAGCAGCGAGGGCAGTCGACGGACATTCCATGCCAGTCACGAATTGGGGCGTCACTAAGAACGAGCAATTTCTACTCTCCACAGGTGGAGCCGATCGCGTAGTGTGTCAATTCCGTCTTCCAGCTCGCACAAGTAGCACGTAAGAATAAAGGCATCTATATGTCCTCTAAATGTCCATCTGAGATGGACCATCTCAAATCGTATGATAATACCGGTATGGAAGTAAAAACACGGTTAAAACATCACATGGAGGCGATTTAATCCTCCGTTTTAGATGGAAGCACGTTACCACCATGGATGGTGATACCTCAGCTACGCCCGCCCCTTGCGGCCAAACCACAGAGAATCCCGCTACGACCAGTGCAGAGACTGAAGAGGAGATGCCACTCTTGTTCATGACCGAACTTCCGTCGAATTTCCAGCAGAATTCGCAGCTTGCGGCCATTGCGACGTTCATGGCCGACAGCGACGACGACATGGCAGACGACGACCAACAAGAAGCTTCAGAGACCGGCAACAGCAGCAAACAACGTCGTCTACGACACCAAAAGTCCACGAGAACGAGAAGACGGCAACAACCTTATGCTAAACCATTGGCAAAGGATGAAAATCCCCGGATCAGGAAAAATAGGAACGAGACGAAATCGACGGACACCAAGGAATTGCAGCTCTTCCTGTCCATGTTTCGCGTTAGTTAGCGAGTTTTCTACTTCTTAACGAGTGTTAGAGATGCTCATGCCCTGTTAAGGGTGGTGGTGCTTCAAAAACGATGGTATTTATTGTTCTGGGACGGCTGGTTGGTACAGTTCGCTAATGCGTGCGGCCCACGCGAGGTGCTCGTCGTTGTCAAGCTGTTGACGTAGAGGAGAAGATGGAGCTTTTACTACGACCCGCTTGGTTGTTCGAGATGTACGAGATCGAGCGGGGGCAGTGGAAGCAGGAGGACGGAATTTCGGAGAAGATGGAGCTCGTCGCTGCCTGTGCAACAACCGCTCAATACCCGGTGAGACTTGGCATGTCGCCCAATACGGCTTTGACTTGGAACTAGAGCGCTGAGTGCTATCGGTGGTGTGTTTACCACGAGGAGCGAAATGTGTCGGAGATTCCTGGTTCGAAACCACTTGCTGCACGAACTCGTTCATGAAAATGCGTTGTTGTAGTCGCAGAGCTCTATCCATATCACTCTCGACACCCAATTCTATCTCGTCGTCGCTGTGTTTCTCTTCAGGAATTTCGTTCGCATCGTCTTGGTCATAATGCGGTGGAATGTCGTCGTAGCTGCTAGTTTCAAGATGACTGTCGTCGTATTGAGACCCTACGTGCACTCTGGTACTCGTGTCTGTCGACCACTCGTTGTTCTCTGGGGGCATGAATTCTAGTGATTTCTTTATGCGTTGGTGCGGTGTTAGTTTTAAGCTTGGTTTGCCAATGCTGCCGGTATGATGTAAAGTATTTGCCGCCTCTGTAGAGCTTTCTCCTCCGGCTCCGAATGAATAGCTTGGTTTTTGCTGGAAAGTGATTTTCTCACTCTTTTGGATATTGTACGCACCTACGCCTGCAATTCATCACTCGTAGTTTAGTTAGTGATGACACTACCTTGAAACAGTGTACCCGAGACTTACCTGGCGATTCCTTGGACATGAAGTGGGAGCGGAGTTCGGCGGATTTGCAATATGGCAACGTGCTGGCTAATTTGGCGATACTAGACTGAGGCTCAGGAATCGAGGGATTGAATGTCCAGTAGGAAGGTGTTGTTATCGCATATGGTGGAGGAAATACCGTCTTGACTGTACCGCTTTCACTTTCTACATCGCCTTCCTCCGGTACCGTTGATTCCGGGTATGGGGGTGGAAACCGCGATGGGTCAAGCAGGTAGCTATCTTCATTTTCAGCCTCCAACTCTTCTCTGGTTTCGATCTGGATTGCTTGTAATGCTTCGATGAAGTGCTTGAGCTTATCGGACATTTCAGAATCAACGTCGATGTTGTTTTTGATCTGGTAAAATTGCAGATACATGAAAAGTCAAGAAGATTTCACCAAACTAAAATGCCAACGTACCATTAACACGACGCTCTGGTGACAAGCCACAGCAGCTAGATACGTTGCTCGAATTGCTGGATTCAATGTATCTGAATCAATAGTTAGTAGTGTTTGTCGGATTTGACTTATAGCTGATTCAAGCTGCAGTTGCAGTTGACTGGCAGGCTTCTCGCATTCGTCGCCAACCAGGTCTGGAGACTCAAATAATTCATTTTCTAATACGGCTTCATTGTTAACTCCGCCTGCCTCAGACGTGGTTGGCAAACTTCCGTGAGCTGCTCGAACCGATGTGGTCTCTTCCCGTTTATCATCATCGTGTGGTGTGGTTGCCTCTGGTATGACTCCAACCGAAGTCTTTTTAGATGACCTTCTTCGTTTACCAGATAAAGATTTTCGTTTAGCTGGAGGCTCATCAGACAACGTTAGAGGAAGCGATTTGGTTGAGTTTGAGTGAAATCGCATTCTCTCTGTAGCTACGATGTCGATCAAGTACCGAAAGAATACAAGTCGTTGGGCACATACAATACTCGACAGCTGCGTCTTTGTGACAAGCTCAACCTGGATATCAACACACTGGGTCAGAAATTACATAAACAATGTAAACTATCATACATACCGGCAAGTAATGTAGAAAATTATTGTAATCTGCACACATTGCAGCTTCATTCGCGGCAATGCATCCCAGCAAGTCTTGAGCCACTTTCTCTGAAGATCGGTTCCCCTCGGTCCATATTGGTGCTATTAGAGGTTCTTTTAGTTGGAGATTGGATAGTTGCAGTACCAAATCCTGGAGTTTGGTTGACAAAGGTAACAAGGTGAGTTGTTTCTGTAGATGTCGATTCACGATCGCTAGTTTCTCCTCGTTCAGGTGTCGTTTAGTGATCTTCATGACCAGGCTTCGAATCTGAGGTAGTTGTCCGAATGGTATGAACCAGCTTGCTTGTAGCTGAGTGTTCATGGAGATTCCTTCAACAAAGGATACCTTGCCATTTCCTGTGAACTCCAAAGGAACAGCAAGGGTTCCTTTTCGATTTCTACTGTTTGCCACGGATTCTTGAGGGTCGAATAGCTCTCGAAGCAGTTGTTCTAGTTCTCCTTGTGTTATGTAAATCCCTTGGGTTGAGTTGTCGCTACCTTCACCTTCTTCCAGTGCTACAGCATGAAGATGTCGAAAGCATTTGCAGGTTTCATCAAGTGCTTTCTCCGTGCAAAATCGGATTTGAGTCAATGAGAACCCCGCTCGTTCAAGGGGGGAAATAACCGGAGCCTGCGTTTGAGATCGACCAGAGCTTTTTGCTCGACCTCGTTTCGCTGCCGTGTTGTTCGCAGCTGCATTACGTAGTACCCCTTCTCGATATCGTCGTTGACTTGCTTGTATCTGTTCGTCGAGTTTTCTCTCTCGGGCCAGTTTAGCATGCAACGAGCTTTTAGATGCAACGGATTCTCTAGTACTGGTACTGTCAGCATTAGATTGGCTGTCTTCCTGCCAGCCACCGTCTTCTTCTTCGTAGCGTGGTCCAAAAATCTGGGTCCATATAACTTTTGTGTCAGGAGCAAAGTTTGCTGTCAGTGATTCTAGAAAACCCGGTGGTTTTACGGGGAGAGACTCAGAGCTCTGCTGGGAAGACAGTTCCATATTGTCTTGATTCGCAGCATCAGTGTTCTCTAGGGAAGAATTATCCTCTTGCGGATTGGTTTCTCCAATAATTTGATTGTTCACAGATGCAGCGGATACAGCAGTAGATATCGGTTGTAGCGCTTCATTACTTTGATTTTCCAGAGACAGCACTTCATGATTATCAAGATCCACTGACGCAGGTTTTCCTTCAGTTTCCGCAGGATCGAATACAGCAGTTGGCAATGCTGCTGGTGACTGACATGTATCAACTGAATCAACTAGTTGTAGAGCAATAATGGACGCTGTCGAACCAATTTGATCGGTGATAGCTTGATCGTCTCCTTCACTCGACTCCACTGGCTTTATTGTTTTGTCGGCCTTGGACTCTTGTGCGGGTATAGCAATGAGGTTTGCTTCTATGTGGTTTACCTCGTCCGCAGAAATTGAGTCTTCGACCTGATCACCGCCATTGCTATCACCATCATCATTCTTTACTGTGTCCATTCTCGGATCATGTTGTTGGTCTTCGTTATTGCCTACCACAACACTTACCATGCAATTCCGTGTCTACACTTCAGAATCACCGCAGGGCTCAGAGCGGTATTTTAAGGAAGCTATCTCAAATATTTACATGCAAGTCGTTTCACGTTGTGCTTCATTCAACCAGCTAAAAATTATTCCCACTAGTGTGACAGATACTCAACGCGTCTCGCAATAGTTGACAACTGCTTCGCCATACCTCTTACTCTGTTTTCTGTACTCTTCCAGTCTGAAAGATGAAGTGCCCTCTGCTTCCTTTTGGTAGTTGTCACTACCTCGTTTCATAGATTTCAGCGGGTTGTTTCACGAGGAATCACTCCATCGCTGGCTCTGGGAATGGCTCGTTCGTGAGCAAGTAGCGCCAGATGAGCCATCCAAAACACTCGACGTGAAGTGTCACGCGGTGGCCATTGCCGAACATGATCACCATCGATCCAGCAAGCGGTGGTGTCGACTTGGTGGTCCACGAGATGAAGTAGAGATTGGATGTAGGCGAGAAGGGCTGGATCTCAAACTCTGAGAACCGGTCACCTGGCGGTAGGCGGAATAGCCACGCCCAGAACGAACGGATCTTGCCCTTGTTGCGCATACGCAGCGATGTACGCCAGAAATCTTTAATGCTTTCAATCCCATAGTAGCATCGCGAAGGCATCGAAACGGCCAGCACCGAGTTCAAGTCCCAAATCGAGTCCGCATCCAGCACAAAGTCTTTGGGTAGACTCTGCGTGAAAATCTCCTTGATCTTGAGCAGGATGTCCATCTGAATGCCACGCGTCAGCGATGAGCGCTGTTCCTCGTTCAATTCAGTGTTTTTCATCAACATTTCCGAGAGTGCCTGGTTCTCTGCTGCCAATGACTCTGCTTTGTGCTGCAAATACTCGAGTTTCAGTGCTTGACGCTGGCGGCATTTCTTCACAGCCGCGCGGTTGCGCTCGCGTTTCTGCTCGGAAGAGTAGTTCATGCTCTTGCGTCCACAGCGACGTTTGGGTTGCGACTCTCCTTCCTTTCCATCAGAAGACGTACTAACCGGAGTAGCCACGGACTTCTTCGCAACTATCGACTTACTCGATTTATCTTCCGTTGCCGACGCAGGAGTGGCAGTTGTCGATTGTTCATCTAACCGCGGCCGCTTGGTGTTGTGTGCGCGGGCAACCAGTTGACTCAGTCGCTGTCGGCTCGACGAAAGGTCAGTCATGACGTTGGAGGTTCCTGCACCACCAGCACCATAGCCACTATTGTGGGAGATGGCGGTGGCAGTGGGGGTGGGCACAAGCTCCTCGTAGACTGCACGGCTTTCCCCTCCACGTCGATCACGAGGCAAGTCTGGGTCATGGAGCGTTCGTCTGCCCGTCATCTCGTCGTTCGCGTGTCGTCTCGGCACTTGGTGGCTCCGTTGTCGAGCATGTTGTCCAAACTCCCGTCGAGACGTGTCCACTTCATCTGGATACATATCCAGCATGGCCGGTTCCAATGGCACGTCGTCCATCCTCGATCCAAAGCCTGGAGTGTAACGTCGATTCATGACTCGAGCCTCTCTGGGCCGCACTCCGAAGGGGGACGACGCTCCAGTGCGTGGGATGCGTCGCGGCGGGTCGAACGGCGCGCTGTCAAGAGCCTCTCGTCCTCTCATCTCTCGCGCATACATGTCGGACGTCCGTCTGTAGTGCTGCGAGGACGCGTCGTGCTCCTGTCGTTCGTGCTGTTGGTGGCGATAGCGTTGCAATTGCGCCTGACTGTGTCGTGGCTCGTCGTACAAGCCTCTGGCTCTGTAGTCTTCCGTCTGCAGCGCGTCCGAGTCCAAGTCTCCATAGGCTCTGGCTCCAGTGGCTCCAGCCTTCCGCTCGTCAAAGGACCACTCGAACGGCGGCGTCTCCATGGCTACGACAACATGAACGCAACAGTTCTATAAATAAATTTCTGTAACGGCCCAAGTTAACGATATTAGCTAGACGCACGGGGAGCCCAGCGGCGCACGGGTTCTCGATCGGCCATGGCGCGACGATTCTGGCTGCGAGGCACGGGCTGCAGCGTCTTGACCAAGTCGCTCGCGGACAGGAAGGCGTCGCCCTCGTCCTCGTCGTCTGCGTCCCAACGCGGCAGCTGGCGGCGAGACGCGGCTCGAAAGCGACCGGCCGAGTGCATTGGTAGAGGATGGAGAGGATCTGGGACTGAGTAAGCAGTAGAGGGGTTACAAAGAATTACTGGCTCAAGAGGGGGAGGTTATTCTTGCATGGTATCAAGTGTGGGAGGCTCCAGAGGGAGAAATATAGAAACTGCAATATCAGATGTTCAGCTGCAGTAACACGCATAGCCAACTCTATAGGAACAGCAGCCTATAATAGATAATAGCGGACAGACTTGGGAGGATGCGGGATGGGATGGGATCATCGGCTTCCACAATATATCAAATGACGAAGGTTAGGGCCAGTTGCGGAGGGAGACATTGTTTACGGTGGAAACACCGTCAAAATATTGCACACTGTTGACGATTTGGACACGGCGTCTTCGAGGGAGCTAGTGCTGGCTGCTGCTGCTGCGAAAGACTGGAAGCAGGCGGGTTGCCTCTGGCGCGTTCTATTGGAGTGACGTGGAGCAGAGACGATGCGTGTCGCATCGTGAAATCGCATTTTTCACTTACAGGCTGTTACAGGTCGGTGGTCTGGAACAAGTCCTGCTTCGTGTACCGAGACAAGTCCGTACATCCAAACCAACTGACGAACATCTGAGACCAAGTTTCATACCCAGCTTGAGCCAGCAGCAGAAGTAGCAGTACTAGTTTTAATTTGACCTTGTCCTGTTCGTTGCGACACCTGGAACTGTTTCTTTGGACGACAGACTGGTACACTCATCTTCGCAACTACTGCTTGCAGCCCAGTGAAGCTGAACTCAAATCATCAACATATGAATCATACTTGCAACGAGTTCAATCCAGCGCATGTAAATCCTTGGAGTTCCGTCTTGCAGCTAATGGGCAACTAGAACAGATGACGTAACATTGTGTGGCCCACACAATCGTATCCGTGTCTGAAAAACGTGTACGAAACCGAAGCAGCAATAAACTCAACGCGTGACTACACGAGCCTGCTTGGCGAAGCGGTTTACATGACATTCACACCTTGTGACGAAGCACGCGGCACCATTGGACTAACATTTTGTGCTTCTAAAAGAAAAAGCAATCGCATTTATGAAATTGTTTTTAATTCCCAAATTTGTTTCATCGGAAATCTCAGCAGATTTGATCAGCTAAAGTTGTTGCTTCAATGGAACTGCTAAAGTTGTTGCCTCGATGAAGGAAAAGCATTGGTATTGGCAAGTATATCCACAACGTCTTCTACTTAAATTGCTGTCGCTGGATGGTACGTTCCTACTACCGTTGACTGGCTAGTTATCACATCTACTGCCACACCGTTCAACCAGCATTTAATGATGGAAAACGCACGACATGGTTCCATTACTGGCATTGGATGAGCTTCGCTTTGTAGGTGAGCATTCCACACTTCCGTTCCGCAGGAATTCAAAATCACTGAAGTATTCTTGCATATGTGGGTAAATAAAACTGCCAAGACTAAGATAGGGTCACCTAGATCTCCTGTGTGTCAGACCGTCTGAGAGCGAATGTTACCATGTCTTCGATCATCTAGCTAGTAGTTTTGCAGCTTTAAATCATCATTTGACTGTATTCTACAATCGATCGATGTGCATATGAATACAATTGTATCGCCTGAAAATAGGCGATCAATCACAGTAGTGCTGCCTGGAAATAGCTGCCACGCTCCATTGTCTTATCTCAAATTTCGAGGACGGTCATCGCGATAAAAGAAGCATCTAACGCACAACTCGACAGAGCGTCGAAGTCTCGGAACCCTAGTGTGTCTAGGAATTCAAGCTGCTCGCTTGGAACCATGGCATCCAGTATCCCCAAACCACGAGCATCTATCACGACGGCGCAAGGTATGTCCCCCGTGATGAAAGTACCTCTTGGAAGCAGAGTCGTGCTTTCTCGAAGACGGAATGGCACTGTGAGATATGTTGGAAAACTTGCCAACGAGTCGGGCGAGTGGTACGGCGTAGCGCTGGATGAGCCCAAAGGCGACTGCGACGGGATGCGAGGAAAAGAGCGATATTTCTATTGCCCGTCAAACCATGGCATATTCGTGCGACGGAAGGAGATCTACTGTGCCAAAGAGCCAGGCACTGTACTCAAGGGCCCTCCGTCTCCTATCACCGATGAAGGTAGTAGTTCTAGCAGTAATGCCTCGACGGATCAGCAGGGTGAACTGTACGGTATCATGCATCCCGCCTCGACAAATACCAATGACTTGGCCTCACCTTTGATGAAAACCTTCAAGGGTTTCCGAAAGCAGCTCGATTTTATTTCTCTCAAGACTGTGGGTCCTGGCAGGAGTAGAGAAGCTAGCCCAGTTGTATCGCCAACATCAAGCACTCCGTCGTCTCCAACTGCAAGATCAGGATTAAAACCACCATCGCCATTCCGACGTTTTGCGTCCTTCTCCCAAGGTCTCCCGCCCCCTCTAAGTCCAGGAAGCCCAACAAACAAAACTCCCGCAGCGTCGCCAGACAATAGAAGGAGGGGGTCTGTTATTTCGACGTCGACAAAAACATCACCAGTCCGACGAACCAACAGTTTCAGGATGTCAATTCTAGACAGCGATGAGGACTCTATCCGACCGATAGCAACCACGTTGTCGACATCGTCCTCGCCAAACCGCTTCAACAGCTTCCAGTATCCAGCTACAAAGCACTTTTCAATTGCAGAGCACGACACGATTGTTCCAACGTGCAGCGAAGCGTCGACACCCACACAAGCACCCCTTTCAGAACCACCAACTATCGTCGATTCTCATAACAATGAAGTCCAATCCAGCATCGAGGAAAGTACGATTGGTATGATCCAACCTGCAATACCAGTTGAAGACGATCTAGCCTCAGAATCCGAGACCCCGCCCAACCAAAGCGAGTGCTTTATCATACATCCAATTGAGACCAGCTCACCAGTGGAAATTGATACTGCAACACTAGCGAAAGATCAAGATTCAGCAACTTACACGACTGTGGACAAATCCCGCGTTGCTGCTTTTCGCGTTCCACCCATCGATACTAGTGCACTCGCTGGTAGCAGAGAGATTGGCGCAACGAAATTCTCACCTGCTTCGTCGCCACGAGACTTGTTTGCAGACTGCTCACGAAGCTCCACTCGTAGCCCTATCCAAGAAGCCATGAGTGAAGTTACGCAGACAATTCGATCTGAAAGGACCCGATCGACCGGGAGGTCAAATAGTTTCCGAATCTCTTCAATCGAGGGCTCCCCAACTTCATCACCGGAATCTTCACCACCAAGACGATCGACCAGCCTCACAGCATTGCTGTTCGACGGCATAACTGTATTAGACGACAACAAAGAAGACAGTCAAAGTTCGCCTACAACCCCTTGGAACGATGTCAGCGAGGTTGCTGTAGCTTCAACTCATGAACCGCAAGCGGCTGGCGAACCATCGCAGAGAAGTCTGCGTACTCGCCAAGAGCTCACTGCAGTGGAGTCACTTTCACCTGACAAGAAACTAGTGGAGTCGGAACCAGGTTCCGGGGAGAGACCTCTGTTCTTTCGGCGAATGAATGTAGGACGTTCTCCGATGGAGCGTCGGTCAAGCTATAGTTCGTATTCACCAACTTCATCCTCTCCACCAAGATCACCAGCTACCAGTAGCACCGCAAACGCAGGTTTCCGGTCCTCACGAGTGGCTGAATTAGAAAAGGAGATCGTTGCCATGCGTTCGAGCCATGAGAATATTGTAGCCGTATTGCGAGCTACCAACAAACAACATGCTGCAAACGTACTCGAGTTGCGAGCACAAGTGGCGGCACTTACCGAGGGCAATCTCTGGTTGGAACGACAATTGACCGCAAAGGGTGAACTTATTCGAGAGCTACGCGAATTGGAAAAGCAGCAACAGCGCGATACCGTTAGTGTTGGTGAAGTCCAGAAGATCCTCGAAATCAAGGACACTCAAATCCAGACGCTCGAGCGTGAAATGGCACAGCTCCGGCAGCGATTGGCACGTCTCGAATCCGACAAGGATAGTCAGCTCTATCAACAATATCAGCATTACGAAGTACGGCGTGCACGTGACGAGAAACGTATCAACGAGCTCCGCAAGGAAGTTGTGGCCATGGTGCGTGGTTATATAGACTGTCATAGGGGTTTGAGTGAAACATCGTGACTAACCCATGAAATGCTTTGTGTCTGTCAGTGTAACGAGCGCTTGGAGCTGCAGTCTGAAGTGCGAGATATCAGGGAGATGTCTATGCAGTTCTTTTGAATAGACTCAAGCTCGAATCTTGCAGCAGAGTCCTTGCTAGTGCCTTCTCCAAAGTATAGCACATGGTAGACGAATGAATTGCTCGATGGGCCTCTCGTTCGTTGCAGAATTGATTTCCATCAACTTATAAAAACCACGCAGATCTATCGGAAGAGCAGCAGCATCTAATGCCTTGAATGCTCGCGCCTATGGCAGCGAGCTACTGTTTACTCTCCGTTGTCGAAACATCCATTATGGTGCTCCGGCAGTCGATAGATATCTGTTCTAACTACATGCAGCCACAACGTCTGCGGTCATGACATGTTTTCGACTATGCTCACTTACGCACGTTGTGAAGACGTGCCCGGTGCTGAAGGCCAGACCACTTACGCCTTCAAGTCCTTGGTGCGGTTTTTCTTCCGCTTCTCCTTACGACGCTGGTTGCGCGCCTTCTTCTGCGCATCCGAAAGTCGTCGCGATTCCGATAGGCGAACCACATCGTCCACACCATCAGGCGACTCAAAGCCATCGCTCGCAGTCGACGCCGTCGAAAGCGGGGCCTTGGAGATGGATTTCCTGCTGTGACTGCGTTTCTTCTTCTTCTTAGGCATCTCCGACGTCTCCTCCAACTGCTTGGTCGCACTCGTGAGCGTCACCACCGACGCCTTTTTCTCCGTCATCTCCACCTTGAACGAGTGCGTGTCGTCCGACTTGCTCGTGATCGTCACCGTCTTGCCCACCACTGTCTTGTTCGCCGTTGGCTGACTCGTCACATTCGTCTCCACAACCGTTGATCCGCCCGTCGTAGTTGTCGTCGTCGTCGTAGTTGTTGTCGTGGTTGTGGTCGGCTTCACCTCTTCAATCTTGATTTCCTCGACCTTGACCTCGTTGACCTTCTCGTCAACCTTAGACTCCTCGATCTTCACTTCTTCAACCTTGGTCTTCTCAATCTTTACCTCCTCAGTTTTGGGCTTTTCAACCTTGGTCTGCTCAACCTTTGGCTCCTCAACCTTGGTCTGCTCAGTCTTGACCTCCTTCTTCTCGTCGACCTTCACCTTCTCAACTACTTCAGTCTTCGCTTGCTCCTTCACCTCGACCTTGACCTCCTTCTCTTCAACCTTGGCCTCCTTCTTCTCGTCCTTCTTGGCATTCATGGCATTATCCTTGATAGCAGACACCACAGCAGCACCGAAAGCAGCGTTGACCAGCGCCTTCTTGCCTTCGTGAGCCTTGTCCGAGACCTCGGCCTTCACCTTTTGTTCCTTGGGCTTGGATTCCTCTACAGGTTCCTCATTGGCACTCTCATCGCTAGCCGTCTGCTCCTCTTCCTCCTTGCTCTTCTGCGCCTTCTTGGCGGCCTTGTAGTGCTTCGACACTTGCAGATGCTCGCGAAACACCTTGGCCATACGCTCCGGCTGCTTCTTGGCAAGGAAAAACTTGATAGCAGCCTGCAGGAACGCGTCCAGTCGCACTTGGCGATCCTCCGGCTTGGGCGTGAAGAAGAATCCGCCCTTGGGAGGGAAATCGAACTTGAAGCTGCGGTCTGCCGACCTGAGCGCGTCGTAGAAGGCCAAGAACTTGCTGTAGCGGATGGCCAGCGTCCAGCTCGCGCCGTCCAGTGTCACCACCGTCGTGTACGCGTGGAACTTCTTGTAGTCGAAGCCCGTGACATGCGCCGAGAGCGTCGTGAGCGTCGTTGCCATGGTTGCCGCTTGTTCTTGCTGCCACGTGCGCTCCACGTAGAAGAATCTCGAATGGCGCCAAAGCTGGCTTGGCAAAGTAGAGACCATGCGTCTGGTGCACAAAAGTGGCCGTGTGCTCTGGATGTGTCAAGTATGTGGCCAAATTTTGTGCCCTCGGGACCATCTTCGCTCCGATAGAGCGCGGCGGTCGTGGTGTGTTGCTGTTCATGGTGCGAGTGGTTTGCAGACGTCGATGAACGTCACCAAGCTGTGCGCAAAACGGAGGCGTTCTACCATTTTGCCATCACCAGGCGTTGCAACAATTTCATGGCAAACTTCAGTTTTGACAACCTTTGCGGTCCAATTCCCAATTCCTGAGCAATCTCGACCGCACGTTATGCGAAACCAGCTTGTGTCGTCACTGCGAGGATTTTGCGAGTTGTATCTAGCCCACATGGTCCTCTTCAAGCTGGACGTTGCATCCTGGCCTCAATTTCTGAATTGCATCGGCAACTATATGCAACAGCGTCAAGTGCTCGACACCTTTGCCATTTTCGTTCTGAATCCAGGAAACCATTAAACAGGACCAAGTTTCGCCATCGAGACAGATAAGCAGAAGCTTCTGAGCTGGTTCTACGGACGTAGACAGCTCGTCGCTCGGACGCCGTTGTGACACTGCTCGATCGGAGCCGTGGCGACCAGTGCTTTATGTTTGCACGTGCCCACGGTAAGCTTCGGCGAACGCTTTCGCCCGCACGACAGACTGTAGCTTTGCAGCAGTGTGGATACCACTGGATGCCATCCAGCGCACATGCGTGAGATTGGCGTTGACGCCTCGGCCGACAGATGGACATTTGCGATCTTGCGGTCGATCTTCGAGTCCAGCGTGATGGCAACACACTCTGCTAACTTATCCACCGTGGATGCACTACTTACATTATATCTTATAACAATTATGTTACTCGCTCTCCGACGGTGCTTGCTCACACGACGATGCCATCACTTGCGCGCTGCGGTAGCGAGTAGCGCGACGTGCCCACGTCGCAGTTGAATCCCTGAAAGAAGACCGGGTGTCGGTACGGCTGCAAACGCTGGTTCAGTTGCTGTTCGGCACGCAGCAGCTCGGCTTCGCTAGCTTCGGCTTCAGACTTCGCCTTGGCTTCTGCTGCTACTCGCAAGACAACTTCCTCTTGTTCCTTGGCGGCAGCAGCCACCATCTCGTCTTGCTCCTTCTTGGCGGTGGCAACGGCCTCCAGTTCTTCTTGTTCCTCCTCGGCCACAGCTTCTTGCTCTTCCTTTTCGACTGAAGACGCACCGACCGTACCCAAGCGGCGGAGCCAATTGACGACGGTGTTTTCGGATTCGCCTTCCTTGCTGATAGCCTCGGGAACGACCTTCTCACTCTCCTCTTCCGAAGAGGACTCACTTTCGTGGACAGAATCCTCCAGGGTTGATGCTGTTGGTTCTGGTTCTTCAGAGTCTGAAACTGGAGCTGACTTCTGCGAGGTGGCGTCTCGCACGTACTCGGTAGTTGACGTTCCTTTGAGGTCAGCCTCGATGAGGCTTTCGTTGGACACCACAGACTCGTGTGCCTCGCCTACCTCTTCCTTTGGGGGTTGCAAAACGTCCTTGGGTGCCTTCAAAGCGGACGCCCGGCTCTCAGTGGTTGATGGTTCCATGGGGATAGCCTCGGTTGCAGCGAGATTGTCCGCCACGATTGGAGTTGCACACTGCTTTTTTTCCACCTCAGTGGGACCATCTTGTTCCCGGCTATCCAACTTGTTAATTCCTGGGGGGTTGATGGCTTCGCTTGGTGTTTGCTCCTTAGCCTCACCAGTATCCGCCTTGGCAGCCTTGGATTTCTTAACGTTTTCTTTCATAGTAGATACCACAGCAGCTTGAATCGCCCCGTTGACGAACGTTCTACGGCGCAGCATCGCGATGTAGTCCTTGGCCATGGCGTCACCAGTGAGTTCGTGCGGCTGCTGGCGTTCCATAGGCTCTGCCTTTGTTGGCGTTGGCGACGGCATGATCTTGGCAACTACTTGCTCTCCAGTCTTCGCTTCAGGAACCTCTGATTTTTCCTCGAGCTCAGTCTCAACCACCTCCGGCTTTGTTGTGAGCTGGACCAGGCCAACCTCGTCCTTGTCATGGTCCACATGGGGATTTGATTGGTTGGCTTCCAGGACAACTTCAACATCTTGGTTGCTCTCTTGGAATGTCAAGTTGTCGTCATGGACAGTTTGGTCGTCATCCTCATGACCACTCTCCAGGAAGCCATTGTGGTCATGGTGACCAGCAATGGGCGTGTCCAGTAGTAGCTCCTCAGCCACGGAGCTCCCCTCACTAGCTGTACGTTCCCCGTCGTCCTCCTTAGGACCCAAATGCTCGGGGATCTGCAGTAGCTCACCCAGCAATGCCTCCATGCGCTTGGGGTGGCCTCGCATGTCGAAATAGGCGAGTGTGCTCAGCATGAAGTCATCCAACTGTTCCTGCCGCTCCTCGGGTGGAGGAGAGAAGAACAGCCCGCCTTTGGGAGGAAAGTCCACTGTGAAGTGCTTCTCGAGCGCTACGAGGCGCGTGTAGAACTGGTAGAAGGTGTTGTAGCGGATGGCCACTGTCCACGTGCAGCCGTCCACCTCCACCTCTGTCGTGTAGGCGTGGAACGTCGTATAGTCAAAGCCAGTCACGCGCGCATCGATCTCTCTCATGGCTCGCAGATTGCAGCGTGGTGCCAACTTGACCGAATCAGACTTTGCTCGACGAGGAGGATCAAATAGTGAGCGTCCAGGAGTTTGCTCGGAAGGCTCAAGCGTGGAAAACCTAGTTTTTTCGCCGGGTGCATGCTCTGAACCGATGCGACCTTCGCATCGCTGCTGCGTTTATACAAAAACGCGTGAAAATGCTCGAAGTATGATGTTGCCGCTCAGATAATGCTCGCAACGCGCGCCAAGAAGCCAACTTCTGTGGCTATCTTACACAGCGAAAGATCACAAAACTCGGGCCGAAAGTCTGGAAGCATCGTCTGGCAATCTGCTATTTTTCGCTCAGAGGGTGGCTAAAATGTCGCTTGCCAAATCGTTTTGGCAAATTTTCATACGCCAGGACTCAGTCGGGAGGTAAAAGGGGGCGCCTAACACGTCGCATCGGCCGGTCTAAAAGGCAGTAGTCTGAGGCATGCACTAAGATCGCAAGATCGCTGACAGGCTCTTTACCAGTAACGGCGAAAGCACTAGCTGTCCGAGCACTTCCGGGCCGGAATCTGGCCACTTTCCAAGGGCGTTCACCGCGGTGCTGCGAGCGATTCAACTGCGCGCGAATTTTGGCGGCTCATTTGGGCCCAGTTTGGTCCTGCGACAGACGTCAATTCACAGCGCTGCCGGCGGTCACTCCACTGAGCTCGACACCGCAACTCGATCTTGCAGCTCGTTTGGAGATTTTTAGCTCGACAGAAACGTCCACTTTGGACTGCACACCTCTCATTGTCAGACGACGTAGAGACAGACTATCTCTTGGTCGTCGTCTGTCCGAGTTGAAGCGATCTGATCAGTGCCGCAGATGGCAGCACAATGGATCAATCGTTGCTGGGCTCGATGCATTGCGAGCAGGATCTTGCTTAACTGACATCACATATATTACTGAGTTACTGGACTCGATTTATCTGCGCGCAAGCACCATGGGCAATAGCAGCGCCACGCAGAGCACCACTAGGTTCGTCTTCTTCATGCAGCGTCGCCGGATGAATCCGAGCAGTGACTTTGGTAAAATGGCCGCAATCCAGGAAGAAACACGTCCGTTAGTGGTGATCTCCTTCTGCTCCACATGTTGCGTAGGTGTGGCACTTTTGCTGGCTGCCGGTGTCTTGGCAAGCTGAGCCCGTGGCGGCGCGGGCTCCAGTGTGAAGGGCTCCGCAAGTGGCTGATCCTTAGGCGCAGCCATATCTGGCTCCCCTCGACTGGGTTCTGTACTGGACTCGGCTACTTTTTCAGCAACTGATGCAGCAGCCTCCTTCATGGGTGCTTTCTCAACTTTGGTCTCGTGAGCAGGTTGCTTCACCGACACCAGAGGCACAATGGGTTCTGCCTCGTCGTCTTGAATCTCTTCCTTAACAACAGTAGCAATATCTTCCTCAGCCGTCTTCTTCACAATCTCTGGTTCCTCCGCAGGGGCGGGCTTCTCCACTACTTCCTCGTCTTCGTGGGCAACAAGAGTCTCCTCTACTGGGCGGGGCTCCTCAGCTGCTAGACTAACTGGCTGCTCCGGCTCAGAAGCAGTATTAGAACCCTTCTCTTCCTTTGCGATCAAGGATTCTGGCTCTGCGTTTTGGACAGGAACTTTCTCGACCTCCTTAGTCTCAGCAACTTGTGTCCTCTCAACGGCAGCAACGCTATCAGAACTGGAAAGAGGTTCATTCATGGGTTCGTCTAGCACACTCTCTGTGCTGGTGGAGACATCGTCGTCCTCATGTTCTGGAGATCGGAGATGACGCGGCACCTTGAGCAGGTCGCACAACAAATCCTCCACCTCCGTTGGATGGCCCTTGGCAACGTAGTACTCGAGCACGTGTTTCATAAAGACCTCGAGCTGCTCTTGACGCTCGTCGGGCTTAGGAGTGAAGAAGAGTGTGCCTTTGGGTGGAAACTTCGCGTTGAAGTCTTTCTTCTTTTCCACGAGTTGCTCATAAAACTCATGGAACTTGCTGTAGCGCAGCCCCAGACGCCAGCGGTGGCCATCCACGTTCACCTCCGTCGTGTACGCGTGGAAGGACGAGTGGTAGAAGCCCGTGATGTGCGCCGAAATGGCCTTCATGGTCTCCCAAGTTCCGCCACCGCCAGTTGCTTCTCAGAAGCAAAAGATAAAGTGAGCCGCGTCTGGCCACTTACGCCACCACGCGGCAATTTTTGCTGCAATGCCATGGTGATCTGGCTGACGTCCTTTTTCTCGGCAAATCAGCTTGATGGCGGTGGCTTGTTTCGGACTGTGCGACATTGAAGCGATGAAGGAATTGGCGTTGCTCATGGTGAAGACGGCAACGAAATGCGTGCCACAGAGGACAAGAGAGAAGATGAGGAGAACGAGGTGTTCATTGCCAACTTGTTGCCAACTTTTCATGCTTGTTACTGTAAATTTCGGGCTTTCAGAACCGATTTTCGGAATTTCAGATCTGTGACAGTCAGGATCCGAATAGTGGACCTGATCTTGAAACGGCGTTGAAGTGCTAGGATACTTTATTTGCATTATTCATTATTCACTATTCGTTTGCTTGTAGGAGGAGGAATGACTCCATCGGAGACTTTTGTTGCTTCCCCTCGTTTTCGACAGCGTCCACCGTACAAACACTGGGGCTGAAAGCAGAGTAGTCGCTGCTCATTGAAGCCAACATTGGTACGCTCCGAGTCATGGCACGTCCTGCCGGCATGACGTTGTAGTCTTCTTTCTCCATCTCTCGACAACCTTGACGCTCTTGGCGACGCGCTCTCCAGAGTGAGATGAGCGCCACAACCAACAGCATAAATTCCATGGCAACGAGGAGCACTGGCGCGAACAGATCCATCCCTTCTCTTTCCACGTACTTTGTTGAACTGCGCACGAGGAACGTGACTGCAACGAGGTAACCGAGTCGTTCAGCCAGGTACGTGGCGTTAGTGATGTCGACAGCATCCACGTAGGCAATCATGGCATGCAATATACAGACCACGAGGAGAAAGTAGACGACGATGAAGTTTTTCCCCACATCTGTCGAAGATATGACCAGGTGGACGATGCCCAACGGGACAAGGAAGTCGTTGAACCGGTCCCAAAATACCTGCAGCGCGATACTTGCTTTCTCGTAGCTGGAACCTTTTACAGCGTCAGCTCCAGGCAGACCAACAGCAGATCGACCCAACCCTTTAAAAGCCCTCCCCAAACTGTCTACTGCTCGTGCTGCTGCAATAGCACAAATAAGATCCGCCACAAGCGCGTTGACTCCTCGTTTAGGGGTGAACAATTCATCTTGGACGAATACAACGGCGAACACGTAGATTGAGACGGGTGAGCAGCATCAGTTTTACAACCACAACGCCAACGGCAAAGAAATTGGGACTTGTAGAGTTTTTGTATGGTAATGACCATGGAGTTTCGCCCAAGCACTTTGACGAGTACAGCACATACCATCTTGCAAGCAGCGACATCCCCAGCACTGTCGAGAATCCAACAGCGAGATACACCACAGTGTCATCCACTTCATCCATGAGATTTTCCTCAGTGATCTCACTCAGTAGCTCCGCCATAACCTGTACTTCTGCGGCTGCGGTGGTCTCATAAAAGTTAAGCACCACCAACACCGAGTAAGCGCAATCAAGCAATGCGAATGCCCATTCCTTTGATGGAACACCATCAAGCACAGTTTTCTTCCAGACTCCAAGACGTTTGAGTTCTAGGCACTGCTTAAGCACGCTGTCGGATCGTTCAAGCGGCACATGATGTGAATCAGTGGGCACTTCCCGACATACACCTGGAGTTGCAGTCTCAATGTCGTCAAGCTGCAGTTGAGTACATGTGCTAGTGTCGCTTGGGCTCGGGAAATAAGTGCTGACAGGGGTGCTGCTAGCATGAGTGGGTGTTATAGTTAACCGCCGGGCTTTCGCTTCACGTCTTCGTTCTCGCCGTCGATGTCGGCCTTCGTATAACCGCAGCCCAGTGAGCACGACATCAGCTACCAAAAAGACAACAGCACCAGCGATGTCGTTGTCCAAGGTCGGTGACACTTCGACAACGTTCATTCCCATTACAATCGTCATGACTGTCACGTACCGATGAAGTTGGTAGGAAAGGCGTTCTGGAGTAGAGCCTCTCTGACAGCACGTCCAACTCGCCCAAGCCATGGACGGCACCTCGGAAATTAACAATACCATCTCGCTCTGGTTCAGGAAGGATGACACGATGCCACAGTCCTTCCAGCGATCGAAAAACGTAAGGATCAACTGCTTGACAGTAACCTTCCCGTGTCCTTCCTCCACCCCCCAGTCGTAAATGACCTCTCCGCGTGCTCGACTTACCAACCACGTGTGTGCGATAGCAATGGAATCTACTAGTTCGCACATGACGAGAATGAGCGCACTACACAGTGCACTCGTCTGTTGTTTCCACTCCAAACCAGGAGAGTGGCTAAGACGTAGAGTCACATACAACAAGAAGAAAACTTTGAGCAGCGCAATGACCGGAGGCAAGTATCTTCGTCTTGTGGTGAACTTCATTGGACACGAACAATCAAGTAACGCGCTGCGTAGACCCCATTGAATAAGTCTTGTGCCCCAAATGATGAAGAGACTCATTACAATGATAACCATGAGCACTTGTGGAACGTGATCCATCACCACAGGCAGCGAAAGCGGAGCGTCTCCACCATCAAAGTCTTTAGCCTGGAAGCAGTTGATCACAGCACCAGCTACTGCCACCTGCTCGAAACAGAGCACAAGAAACTCGAACACGCCCAGTTCCGATGGAACGATTGCACTGTGTTGGTCCTGTAGCCAGCGATGCGACTCTGCTGCGTGCTGCAGCATGTTCTCGACCACGACAGCGTCGAATGAAGTCGAAGTGATTGCACTGTGCAATGAAGGACTGGAACATCCGACTCCCTGGAGTTTATGTTGTGGTTGATTACCAAGACATCGAGGCTTGACCTCAATGCGTAAACGTAAACCACATGATCGGACCTGGACTGGAGACTAGTCAGTCATTTTGCGACCAAACCTCATTGACAGTGTAGAACTGGTTAAAGGGGGAAGTCTCTTCGACAAATTGATGCACCGTAGATGGTCTCCCTCCGGTGATAATATGCAGCTCCATGGGGATGAACTCTGGTCGCGGTCTTCCTGATCTCTTGTTTTCTGATGGGTGCTCCGTCGGCAGAATCTGTTTCACGCTCGAAGTGTTTGCCTCTCTTGATCTATCGTTCCGCAATACTGGTAACTGCGGTCCAATCGATGCTGTTTCTCAGTTGTCAAGGAATGCAGCTTCCCCGAGAATGGTGATTCTGGTGGCTATCTCTCCGATAATATTTGATCTTCAGCGGCGTGACGTAGACGGAGTTTGAATGTACGCCAAATTCACGACCATGACATGTGTGATGATCAGAACCTTGAATGATGAACTTTGGGTAACATTTGGGAGCGATAGCAGGTGTGCTGAACGATATTGCCACCTTGACGCTGTGAGCACAGCTTCCGGGACCAATTCAGTTTATTTGGTCAACGTGTGTTGTACTGTGCAGACTTGTTGGTAAGGATATTTGTATCTGTCCGTAAAAGCTACCACTCCCATGACAACTCTGAGCAGCGTTGATAAGGACGACTACAGTACTAATACAATCGTATCAGTGGTGAAGCGGGGTTTCTCATCCCGCAAGCCTCGGTCACGTTGTTGCCAGGTCATCATCGACGTATGAAAGAGGATACGTAGAAGCTGTCGCTACCGGTTCCTGTGTACACAGCTACCGAATGCAAATGGTTACTGAAGTTTTAAGCGGATGAGGAGAACTTTAAAGCTGCCAGTCCAGCCACTCCAGACAGGCTGTGACGAACAGATTTTTGGAGGACTAATGCGACGGTCGTGCTTTTCGCTAGTTTTTCACCTCCAAGACTTCTGGAAGTAGCTGCGTCATGTTGTACCAACACACGATCACACTCAACCTAGATATTTCAAATTCGCCACAAGCGGACCAGGCTCAAGCTGGTCTGCTTGTGGCTTGAAGCCTGTGCAGCCATCGTGCTTACGCTACGCGGGACACAGAGAGCGAGTCGTGGCAAAAACAACTGTTGTGCAGTTGTGGTATAGGATATTTGTCCCGAAATGAGTAATACATGATTTCCACATTAAGTGAGCTGAATCTCACCATACTTTCTCGTGATCGTGCACTTGGTTTCACTATTACCGAACATAAACCAGATTATCTGCACAATTCATTCAGGGACATCGTTATGAACATACCGTCCATTCGGCGTTTGTATCATCAGATAGAAATTCGTGACCATTGAGCTCCTAGCGCGCCACTGGAGACTGTGGGCATGAAAATGGAGCGCGGACCAAGTTATGCGGAGTACGAGGACGGCGTCGCATTAACCACACGCAATGGGACGCCCGAAAGCAGCTCCGAGGGCCTCGTGAAGCGCGTGAATGTGCCGACGACCACAGGACGCATCATGGATCGCAAGGACACGATGTTCAAGCGCTCCAAGGGCCAGTGGAAGTGGGTGACAATAGCAGCATAATTGCAGGCTAAACGATGGCAATACTCACGTTCTCGGTGTTGTGTGTGCAGTATTCGCCGACAAAAGGTGCCTCACTACTGGAAGCTCTACATGCAGGACCCCTTCCACACAGTCGTCAACATGCGACTGAGCAAAGTGTTGGCGTCGTTCATTTTTGCGGTGCGTTGCAAGGATAGAATGCGAGACAATAGTTGTCTTTTATCGGAGACTGACATGTTGTCGTGTGGTTGTGCTGCAGTATATTGTGGTGCTCACCATATTCGGTGCGCTGTACACGACGCCCCCTGACCACTGCAAATTGGCCATCGGCTCGTTCTTCGACGGCTTTTCCTTCTCTGTGTCGGTGCTGTTCACCATTGGTTTCGGTACAAATGGCGGTGACGTGTTTTTTGGACGCTGCGTATATGTGCAGACCATTATCACACTCGAGTCATTGATGGGCATTCTTCTCGACGCGTTGGCCATCGGAATCATCTTTCAGCGATTCTCACGAGCTCAGGCACGTGCCAACACCATTATCCTGAGCTCCCACGCTTGCATCCGTCGTATCCGAGGCAACCCGTATTTCATGTTCCAGGTATGTGAAATGCGCAAGCACCAGCTTGTCGAGGCTCATGTGCGCATGTATGCGATTCGACACGACGTGGAGTTTGGCGAACACTACTATTTCCAGTCGTATCCGATGCGTATCCAGCACCCCGATGATGATCTTGGTGGTATGTTGCTGTTGGCTCTGCCTTCGGTCGTTGTCCATCGTATGGACGGCTGGAGCCCACTGCTGCGGCCCAAGAGCGCCGAAACGTGCGGTCAGCACCACAACCCGTCGAAGAGCTACTTGTTCCCAGAGCCTATTTGTCGTGAGGCCGATGCCCAGAGTGGAGACCGCGACAGCTCGGTGCCGTTTAATCCAAACGCTAACGCGTTACGCAACACATGCCGATGCTCTACTAGTAACGCTGACGCTGTCACCGAGCCTCCGTCTATTGAGGAAATCAAACAGTACTGGGAGGAGTCACAGGTACGGACACGCTTGTGATATCTTTGTTCCTTGTTTGCCGAAGACTAATATTTGTTTCTTTGCCCAGCTGGAGGTTGTGGTGCTTGTAGAAGGTATAGACGCCGTAACATCGGCTACAATTCAAGTGCGCCACTCGTACAAGGCGGAAGATATCCTGTTCAACCACCGCCACGTTAACTGCGTGGATGTGGACCCAGAGACTGGTGGCGCTGTGATCGATTTCCGTCGCTTCCACGAGACGAAGCCAGTGGAGCCTGAATGCAACAAGGTTGCTGGTGGGTTCTACTGAGTTTTCCGGCTGCGGTTAAAGTCGGTAGTGAAATCGAAGCTAGGGAAGAGAGAAAGCCGTGTACCTGATAAATATCATACTTTAGATGATCTTTTCTTGTCTTATCAATTTCGCTTTCGATAGTCAACGACATTGGCCATCGACTCGTTGAGTATTGTGAGTTGTGACCACCAAACTATTCGAAAGTCACTGTATACTTCTAGTACTACCTCTTACATTTACTAGCTCCAGACAGAGGAAACCCCAAATACACCAGTGCCACTGCCACACGACAACAAGATAAGCAAGTACCAATACCCTCAAAGTTACTGCGTGGATTCCAGATTCAGTAGCAGGAACACGAGTGTCCGCCTACTACTGTAGACATCGTGTTTCTGGACTGCACCTTGCGATGTTGTTGATGTTTAGTCTGCCTATCGCTCGACGGCACTACAGGTTGGTGCGAGTCGCAGCGTGCGACGCGGCTGCATCCATTCACCGCCTCATTCAATCTGCTCTGTAAGCAGGAATCGCCCATCTTGCTTGCAAGTTGCTTCGCGACCAGGAGCACCGGCACTATGACTCGTAGTTTGTATGGCGTAAATCCTGCAAGATCGACACTTTGACTCGCCTGGTGGCAAATCCTTTCCCCAGCAAGCAACCAAGCAGCCTCACACCAAGCAGCCAACCATACAAAACGCAGCATGCCATTTCGCCGGTCTGTTGCAAAGCCACGATTACGTTGTGTAAATGCGCATAACCGATCCAATTGGTGCTTGGGTCGGTCCCCTCAAGTGGCAACTCGAGGTTTTATTCCTCTGAAGTGGAGCTTTGGTGGTTGCGCAGCGATCCACGCCGCTCATTCTCGGATTTTCCATCCAAGCAACAAGACCCAATCATAGTTACATCAAGCATGGCCTTCCGTCAGGTGTTCAAGACGCAGGCGCGCTCCATGAGCTCCAGCTCGCGCAAATTCTTCGTGGGCGGCAACTGGAAGTGCAACGGCTCTCTGGGCCAGGCGCAGGAGCTGGTGGGCATGCTCAACACGGCCAAGATCCCGTCCAACGTGGAGGTGGTTGTGGCTCCGTCGCAGGTGCACGCTGCCACTGTCAAGGCTTCGCTGCGCGCCGATGTGCGCGTGAGCGGCCAGGATGTGTGGAAACAGGGTAACGGCGCCTTCACGGGCGAGACGTCGGCTGAGATGCTTAAGGATCTCGGTGCCGAGTACACCCTTGTGGGCCACAGTGAGCGCCGTGAGAAGGGTGAGACCAACGAGGTTGTGGCCAAGAAGGCCGCCTACGCTCTTGAGAAGGGCCTTGGCGTCATCGCCTGCATTGGTGAGACCAAGGAGCACCGTGAGGCCAACCAGACTGTGGCCTACATCACTGAGCAACTCGACGCCTACGCTGCTGAGATCAAGGACTGGACCAACGTTGTCATTGCCTACGAACCCATCTGGGCTATTGGCACGGGCCTCACGGCCTCACCCGAGCAGGCTCAGGAGGTGCATGGTAGCATCCGTACTTGGCTCAAGGAGAAGGTGTCCCCCGACGCTGCTGACAAGACTCGCGTCATCTACGGTGGCTCAGTTGGTGCCAAGAACGCCCCTGAACTTTCGCAGAAGGAGGATATTGATGGGTTTCTTGTCGGCGGTGCTTCGCTGAAGCCTGACTTCCTGCAGATCATCAACGCACAGAACCCCACGGAGAACGTGGGTGGCGCTGTAAATGTCGCCATCAACGGTTTCGGTCGTATCGGTCGTCTTGTGCTGCGTGCTGCTGCCACGAACCCGCTCATCAACATTGTTGCCATTAATGACCCATTCATCTCGACGACCTACATGGAGTACATGCTTGAGTACGACACGGTCCACGGCAAATTCGCTGGCTCGCTTTCCCACGACGAGCAGAACATTTACGTGGACGGCAAACCTATTCGTGTCTTCAACGAGATGAACCCCGAGAACATCAAGTGGGGTGAGCAGCAGGTGCAGTACGTGGTCGAGTCCACGGGTGCTTTCACGACCACCGAGAAGGCTTCGGCTCACCTGAAGAACGGTGTGGAGAAGGTGGTGATCTCCGCTCCATCGAGCGACGCTCCCATGTTCGTAATGGGTGTGAACCACGAGCTGTACGAGAAGAACATGCACGTGGTGTCGAACGCTTCGTGCACGACGAACTGTCTGGCTCCTCTGGCGAAGGTGGTGAACGACAAGTTTGGTGTCAAGGAGGGTCTGATGACGACTGTGCACGCTGTGACGGCGACGCAGAAGACGGTTGATGGTCCGTCTAAGAAGGACTGGCGTGGTGGCCGTGGTGCTTGCTTCAACATCATCCCTAGTTCTACGGGTGCCGCGAAGGCTGTGGGCAAGGTGATTCCTAGTTTGAACGGCAAGCTGACGGGCATGTCGTTCCGTGTGCCTACTGCTGATGTGTCTGTGGTGGACCTGACTGCTCGTTTGGTGAACCCTGCTTCTTATGACGAGATCAAGGCTGCCATTAAGTCGGCCAGTGAGAACGAGATGAAGGGAATTCTCGGTTACACGGAGGAGGCCGTTGTGTCGAGTGACTTCATTGGCGACTCGCACTCTTCGATCTTCGACGCT
>PCFV01000075.1:0-73507 GCA_002812785.1 Phytophthora litchii | reverse complement strand
CTATGATAACGGAACGGAGTAGTAGTACTTTACAATACCTGTGTTGAGCTGTAGAAGATAAGTTTTAGGCAGACTTGGCTTTCGTACATACTTCGTAGTACCATCGAATTTGTAGGATGGCATCGGAGATACGATTCCAGTGGTGTACTCGTCATGTAAATGTTTACAATTAATATGTGGTGTACTTGAGTTTTTCTAATGAGTACAAATGTAATGACTTTTGGCATGTTTCTCGTTTTAGACGGAGGCAGGCAGAGTGAGTTAACACACGCTAAAGTCTATCCACAGTACGGTTAGTACATGCAAATAAAGAAGTTCTCAAACATTATTGTTTCCTGTTATTCCTACGTATCATAGGTACCTAAATACCAGAACGTATTCGCTTAGTATTTTCATAATACCGAAAGACTGAAGGTACGTAAAACAATACACGAAATATGTACACCCTACTTTTACACGTTCTGAACGTATTAAATTCTGACAAAATCCCACATTTAAATAGTGACAAATTCATCGTGTAGACTTCGTTGGATCGCGGTCATCATTTCGTGTTTGTCTTCGTTTAGCGAGGTTTTGATAAAATGATGGAACTCGTTAGCAGCCGCGGGGGACGTGTTAAAGAGAACTGGAAATTGACGAATACAAACTTCGCCTAGTGCTCCAGGTCGTTCTAGCAGTGATCGCATGCAACTCCATCCGGTCTGGTTTGAATGCATCCCACGAAATATTCCCTCGCCTTCCGTATACAAATTCCAAATATACACAACACGATTTTTTCAATAAACCGACGAGCAACAACCCGCTGCACTACGGAAGCAGTCATACCGGACCCCAACGTCCGAACCATGCGATATTTGAGCGCTACGATGTTTTCAGCGCTTCCAAATCCACTATAAACTTTGCGATCGCATTGGTGTTGCTGAAAGTTAAAAGTTCTCCAACAGCTTTGTTGCGTTTTCTCCATATCGAAGGGCAGCTCGAATTTGTGAAGATTCTGGTAGAACTCCAACTCACCGTTTTTATCACGCCAATGCGCTGAGTTTGTGATTCCCAACGGCATTGTAACCACACCGCACTCATTCAATATGTCGTCAAAACGCTCATAGCATGCGTCAATCTTTTGTGGTAGCGATGTAAATAGAGGTATATCCGACGCCCCAAGCTGATTTTCTGTGGTGTTGCAGACCACTGAACCTTGTAAAGTATTCCTGAAAGTAGTTGAGTTTTGGAACAATCCGCGGAGATTTTCAATATAGGACGCTTGAACTTTCACAGTAGTAATAAGCCTCCTATGCTCTGTCTCCGACTGCAGTCGTTCACCACGCTGCATAAGAGCGGCCACTTTCCAAATGGAGTGCTTGTCACCTGAAGACAGCCTTGTTTCCTTGCGTAATTTCAGGTTCTTGAGCTTTTGGCTTAGTTCGTCCTCCTTGCGACGTAGACTTTCGAGTTCATCTTTGATGCGCTGTCGTTGCTTTCGCCTTCGGAGTTTTTCTTTTTCGCGATGTGCCCTCAATGCAATGATGGCATGGTCACGCTCGCTGGTGTCACTTGATAGAGTATTTGTGGGGGATGAGTTGTTTGACATTGCCTCGCTTATTTCGGGTATCGCTAACATTGAGCTTTCATTGAATGGCAGGCTGGTGGGCGTGAAAGAGTTCATGTCCAAGAAATCGGCAGCCTGTTGAAAGAAAGCCGCATCGGACAGCAAGTCAGTATTTGGCTGCATCTCAGGCGAGGAGGTATGCTTGTGTTGAAAGGGGTCAGAATCGATAATGATGGCCTCAGCGTCTGAGGCTCAGGCTGTCAGACTGACAAAGCCAGCGCGAAAAGCAAATCCCTGCCCTTCCACTTGATGCAAGCTATCTCATACACTCTACACGTGATTAGAGTTAGAGAACAGCTCAATAGCTCCCTCTAAAATTACGGCCGACCAGATGGCGAGTTTGGTGATAAATCCTCGATTACGTCCAAGGAATGCCATGCATGCCGTAGTGGGTTTCACTCAACCCCACAGCCATTCGGTTGATGACAAGCGATCGATTTGTTGTTGATACACTGTACTTGTTTATATACTTGTTTAATATGGATCGACACCACGTCAAGGTTATCTGCATGTGACCAATGCATTGATGACCAACAGCTGTCGTGACCGTAAGCTCTTACTTCAGTTATGACTACTTTACATGGGTCACAGACTTACTATTTAGTAATTTTGAAGGGCTGTAGTAGTTGACAGTCACGAATAAACTAAGCAATCTTGACGCCATGACGCTATCGCAACTTTATGAATGAAAACCCATCTTGTACACACCCAAGTTGGGTGATCCAACACAGTAATAGGAAGATGTTGTTATTCTCGACACCAACATAGACGTTTGACGCTTTTGCAATTGTATTGCGTTTTTTGGAGCATTGCTACCTGTAGATGTCAAATTATCCAGAAGCACCACGACTAAATCGCATGTAATAGCGATTTACATGAGGTAGATGTCCAAAATGCAGATATCATCGCAACTCGAGATGTCGTTGCGAGTCAACCCAAGTGCTATGGACGCTTTAAAATACTTGTAGTCTGAGTGGTTGTGCAATTGTTCTGCTGTGTCCAGTCCTAATAACCTAAGCCTCTTCTTCTTCTCGAAAATGACAGTCGGAGCAAGACTTCCATTCGCAATCGTAAAATTGTATTTAATACTCCAAGGATCTTGAACGGGTAATAATCCAAGTATTTTTGCAGTAGCTTGGCAGTGATCATGCTCGTGCAGTTTCTTGGACAATCCATTCATCGCTAGGGCTAGCGGGAGCTCATCCAGTGTCTTACCACGCAGCTGAGCAATAGTCGTTTTGCAATGAGTTCTGAATGATCCACAAACGCAGGTCTTGATAGTTCGACCCATGAAGCACCGTTCCTGTGCTCTGCTGTATTTGTTGTGGCGAAAAGGAACATGGCCAAGCATGATGCGATGCGTATGCCGAAACTGAGCGAGTTTGGGAAGACAAACCGCACCGGCTATGCATGTTTTTTTCCTGAATCTGGGATGTATTTCTGCCCAAATGGCTACAATATTAGACTATATTGTATTTCGAACTCAGGCAAGTCGCGTAGAGAAGATGGCTTCTATGGAGGAGTTTGAGCGCGCGCAGGTCCAAGCCATGGAGCTGTTGATCCAGCAGTGCGTCACAGCACAGGAAGGCTCATTTCCGCCGCCTTCAGCTACCGAGAACGCGGCCGCCAACGCGACGATCCTGGACTTACTAGCGCAGACTTGCGCAGACGCCAACGAAGCGGTGCAGGAGCTCAGTGTGGAGGATGTAGCCACCGGTCTGGCCAATGCCGTGTCCGCCACACAAGAGAGTCTACGCAGTGTGGGAAAGAACGTCGGTGCGATCTTACAGGATCCAGAGCAGATGAAAGAGCTGTGTTACCACGTGCAACAGGCCGATGCCAAGGTGTTGGAGGCTCTGCACAAGTCTCAAGTGTTACTGGAAGACGAGAGTGTTGATGGGAATGATGGCGTCTTGGCAGTTAATAGAAATGCAGAGACAACGACGCTCATGGTCCCACCAGATGAGGAAAATGTGCGCAACATGATGGTCTTTGCCGAGAATATGTGCTCGACTATGGAGCATGCACTGAGCACCATCACGCAGGATGAATTGACATTGGCAGCACAATTGTCCCTGAATATTGCTCAGGAGCTGCTAGATGCAGGGCAGTCACTGTTCACGTCACTGGGAGATGAAGAACGCAGAAAAGTTCGAGCTGGAAATCGTGGAGATCGGATCACAATTGAAGAATTGGAGGAAGAAGATACAGATGAAGGAGCGAGTCGAGATAGAGTGAAGAATAGCGGACAGATGAAACGCGCTGCGGTCCTACAGACATATGTGATGGATATGTATAATCGGACTCGGGAAGAAGCGGTGGAACATCCCTTCCTAGCTGGAGCACTCACTGCTGCGGGATTGCCATTTATTGGTTTGGCGGTGAGTTTGTGCTCATGTTTGCAATGATTTGGGCTGTTAAACGGGTTGATTCATTCGTGTATTCTTGTGTCTAGATCCCTGTGGCGAGTATGGTTGCGTTGGCGCTTATGATAGAGAAGTACTACCCCGAGCATGCAAAGCTGACATTGGAACTATGTTCCAATTTCATCCAGGTAACTTCGATTGATTGAGTATATGCTCATGTTGTGCAAGTTCTTACTTAAACGGTTACGCAGATGTCCAAGCTGTGGTTCCTGCTGCTGAAGATTAGTGCACGCCAGATCAGTGTTGTAGCTCTGGAATGCTTCAAGTCGTGGTACGAGTACGCGTCCACGAATGGCTTCATGGCTACAGGCTTGGAATTGGCGTCGACGGGGTGTAGCCTTGGCTTTCTCGGGGTGTCCTATCTCTATCAGATGGCTATCGGCTTCACCAAACAAGTTTTGGAGTAATGCAGAGATATGAGGCCACTTCCTGGCCGTTTTTAGTGTTCATGCGAATAATCTTTTTGAGCAAGTGTTTCCGTTATTTTTACCAGCCAAGTTTTGTGTTGTCTTCATCCCTGCTTGTCATGGGCTCGAAGCAAAGTGCTTTGAAGAAAGAAATCGCAGTCCTTCAGCAAGAAGCTAGAAAGAGATCGGCAAAACATCAAGAAGAATTAACAGTCTCTGTGAAGGAAAAGCGCCAACTACAAGCTAAAATCGATGAACTTCAAGCACTTGTACGTTGCGAGAAATATCAAAAGGGCCAGGTTGCAATCTCACCATTGAGCAATGATGCGTACAGGTGACACAAGCTCAAGAGGAAGTAGAAAAGATGAAAAACGAAGCACGTGAACGGGAGGAACGTATGAAGGCCTTGAAGTGGGAACTTGTTCGCCAACTCCGATTGACGGGATCCCCCACTCTAACTAGCCCTCGTGCATCTCTGTCTTCATCATCCTCGACACGAATTGCTGTGAATTGGAGACTAAATGAGGACGTGTCGCTGCGGCAATCAGTTGTATCACCGAAGAAGGGTGTTGAATCACCAAAGGAGCTGCCTACGTCAGATGATATACCCGTCAGTATCAACCCTCCGAATTTACTAGCCCCTCGACGATCTTTAATGAAGACATCCAGGGCTCTCGATTCTACAGTGAGTCCGAATCACGCTGCTGACTCCAAAGAATTGGACATGGTATCCAAGCCCACAAAACCATCTACCTCGACACTCGAAAACAGAAGTAGCTCTGATGATCCACCACCAAAAACAACGTACGATTCCGTCGAAGACGCCAAGGATTCCAGCAAAACTTCAGGAGAATCCAAAAGTAGTGATAAATCATTGCCCGACGTCATCTTCCCACCTTCAAAACCCCACATCCATGAAGCTGATAGTAAAACTGTAAGCGACGACAACTCCGAGACCAGCGATGTTATTAACTAACTTCTCAGGTACCGAGAACAGTTCCACATGTATTCCTTCGTAAATGTGTCTACATATACCAATACAGATATTCGCCAAGCGGGAGTGAACATGCCTTAAGTAGTAGCAGTGAACACCGTTAAGGCATCATGGTATGATTATCTAGGCTAGTTGTTACTTCACACATGAGGTGCACCACACACTGAATCATCCAAAAGCGAACCAACGCCAAACGATCATTGACGGCCGTTGCATTCTCCTTGTCTTTATCCAGCATCAACAGCGATGGAAGGCCGTGAGCGTCTACAGATTGACACGGAGGTGCCGTCCAACGTGTATGCGTTGAATCTGCATAAGCTCAGCGAGCTGTCCCACATCCCGGAAGCAGAACTAGTGCGTGGTATGCAATCCGAGGATGCCGTGGACATGCAAGGTGTCGTAGTGAACCGCGGGCAAGAAGTTCCATTTGAAGCTGTGGGCAAGACGCCCGAGGACGACGAGGACGCTGGCAGTCCATACGCTGGCAGCCCATCTCCTATTGCCACGGACTCGGGTGTTAAACAGGTTTTACTCACTGCAGCCTCCAGTACCATGTGTCTGGACGGTTCGGACACGCCAAAGTGCCTCATTATGCTCGGAGACTATACACTCATTGAGCACATTTTGGCACAGCTGTTTGTTGCTGGAATGGAGAGAGTGGTGATCATTATTTCGTACTTTGGGCACGAGATCATGGAACATGTCAAGGAGAGTTTCCTGTATTCCAAGCTGCAGATTGAGTTCCTGAATCTAGGAGAAGAGACACCTTATGGTCATGCACGGACATTATTGTCCGCTCGAGAAATGTTCACGAAACCCTTCTTGATCCATACGGCGGATCATATCTTTGACAGAGCGATCATCAGTCGCATGGCACATTTTGAACTGGAAGGGTGTGTTGCATGTGTCTTGGTGGATGCAGATAAGGAGAAATTGAAGGGACTACCATCTACGGCGGGGAAGGTATTGCTGGATTCAACTGATGGGACGATTCGCAAGATTGGGCGTGGGTTAAAACAGTTTGACGCTATTGATGCAGGCTTGTTCCTCACGACTGGAAGACTCTTTGCTGCTTTGGAGATGTTGGCATATGAAAAACCCAAATTTTCGCTGGCTGAGGCGCTGAATGTACTGCGTCCGAGCTATGGGTTGAAGTATTTGGAGACGGACGGCGATGCGTGGCTTAGTGTGGAGACACAGGCACAATTGGATGCTATTGTGGCAAATGATAGTGTCGCATCACTATCGCCGTGGCCGGTATTTGTCGCCAAGGAACCAGAAGAGAAAGTACCGTCGCGACCAACAACTCCTGGTGGCAAGAATGTGTTTTTGGCTGTATCAGCTGCTGACGATGACTCGATGTTACGTGCCGTTGATGCGCATGTGCGTCAGTCGGCAGACGTGTTTGAAGGATTTGTGGTAGGTGTGAACCAGCTACAGGAAGTGGATGATGCTACCGGGTCCGCACCCACCGGAGCCTCAGTCCAAGCTCAAGAAACCACGCCGCTGCTTGGTAATTCGGAAAGATCCCCCACTCGCCGTGGATCAACTGCACCTTTGGCTATCAGGCGTAAGCGGAGTTCGTTCTTGGAACAGACAGAAGACTCTTTCGTGCTATCCATACCATTCGAGCAACCGCCAAATGTCGCTGTTGACATCAACACCTCACACGGCGGCCATGGAGTGCCGTCAGTAATGGAGCGAAATGCATATCTAATCGAGCTACCACAGGTGACAACGACTGGAGGGGGTCCTAATGCGGTACAGGAGACCTCGCAGCAATTTGTGCTTGCTGTGCCTGACAGTGATACATTGTACAAGCGCCCTGGATTATTGCGTCGCTTGTCTTCACTGCCTAGTGATGTCAAAGACATCGCTGTGGAAACGGTAGAGCTCCGCAATGGTACAATGGAATTGCAGTTGCTTGTTAAACGCCAGGTACCTTTCATTGGTTACGTGCTGTTATTGGCTGCACTTTTTACGATTTCGTCAATGGGTGCGGCATTGGACTTGCAACGCAATGTGGATCCGTTCATGAAGCTTTTCTGGCGCACAACGGCGTCATTGATAGTCTTCATTCCGCTTGCTGGTGCTGCGCTGTACGATCAGGGCCTGCCTCAATTTTCGACACGGAATATGATCCTCTTCCTGACATGCTCGCTGTCCTACGCGGTCTTCCTTATGACGTTCCTCTGGTCGCTGTCGCACACATCCATTGATCACGCTTACATATTTAACAACTGCCACTCACTACTCATGGTGGTGGGTCGCCTACTGCTCGGTCGGTATGTATCGCAGTTCGAAGGTCTAGGCACTGCCATAGGCGTAATTGGTGGTGCACTCACTACTTTGGATCACCAGCCATCGTCATCGGTGGGAGCTGAAGTGGTGCAAGTATCACTGGCTGGGGATCTCGTAGCTTTGGTTGGTGCTGTGGGAGGTGCACTCTACCTCATTACAGCAAAGAAACTGCGAATTGAGATGGACATCAGCATTCTGTTCGTGGGTATGTTCACGTTGCTTGCGCTGCTGATCTTCCCTGTGTTCTCACTGTTGGAGATTCCATTTGAGGCATCTCGAGATGCTGAAATCGGTCTCTTCGGTTGGTTGGACCCATCGCGCGCAGCATCGGAAGCTTACATCGTGCTCGTATGCACGCTTATCGGTACGCTTGGCTACGTCGCTGTGATGAAGTACTTCGCTCCCATCGTCGTGTCGGTCGTGATGCTTGTGGAGCCTGTGTTGGCAGCTTTCATGGGCGTCGCAGTGGGTGTTGATGTGTTCCCCGGTCTGCTCACGATCGTGGGTTCTCTGCTGATCATCGCAGGTACAGCTCTCGTGATCGTCTCAAATTCCTCCAAGACCCAGACGATCGACGCAACGCAGGCCATGTCGTCCACTTCGACTGTTTTGCCTCGAGGTCTCAGTTCCACTACCGCCGGTCTCAAACTCCCGCAGACTACTACTCCAACGACAAACCTAAGATACGTCTAACTAGTCAAACAACAAATGTCCACATGGACATGGATATCTCCTTGTCAAGTGTATAAAGTGGTCCACAACGAATTCAAGTGATTCACATATAATTCATGTGGTCCACATCTTCCTAGGGAGAAATCCGCACTCACAGTTCAAGCTCTCGGTCGTATCAGCCATGTCGTCGTCGGGGGAGCAGCGCGTGGCGTTCCGCTCGACGTCTGTGGTCACGGGCTTCGATGGCAAAGTCGAGTGTGTCACGCACTACTCTTCTCGCGTTGTCGTGGGCTCCAAAGACGGTCGGTTAGTCATGTACGACACACGAAAGGGAACGTCTACTTCCACTGCTTCCTATACGTTCCCACACGGTCAACGCGTGGAGCAGCTGCTGGCTGTGCCTCATATCCGGATGCTCATTGTCGTCTCCAACGGGGAATTGTCGGCTCATGGCGCTACGGACCTCAAGCCACTGGACTTCGACTTCTCCAAGGCCAACATGCACCAAGTGCGTCTTGTGTGTGTGAATCAACGTGGTCCACCGCACTTCCGTCTTGGTGTAGCTCTCTTAAAGAGAAAAGCTATTGTCATGTACCAATATCACAGTAGTGACAAGAGTTATGCGTTTTTACGAGAATTTAGTACGCAAGATGTCCCGGAAGCCATGAGTTGGTACAGAAACAAAGTGGTGGTGGGATTCCGAAAAGATTATTATCTGCTCAATGACAAGTCGGGAGATGCGACGCAGATCAATTCACCTGGAATTCAAGACCCTACTGTGTTTCCAGTAGTTAAATTACTTCCAAAAGAGGAAATTCTCGTCGCGGTGATGGATCGAGTTGGAGTGTTCGTGGGGTTTACGGGAGATACGTTGCCTAAAAATTCAATCACGTGGTCACAAAGCCCGCAACAAGTGGAGTTTTCATCGCCTTATGTGTTGGCACTTGTGCCGAGAGTGGGTGTGGAAATTCATCGAGCTAGTGATGGAGCTTTAGTGCAGACAATGCCACTTACAAGAGCTGTGTGCATGTTTGGCAATGGTATGAAGTGGGATATGGAACCTAGACAGAGTGGAGATAGTGAAGATGTGGTGGTTGTTGGAGTAAGAGAATCGAATGGCACGTCGAGTGTCATGAAGATCGAACCGATGCCACTGGACCAACAGGTTGGTGAACTCTTGGATCGAGGACAAATTGACGAGGCGCAGAACTTGGTGCGGAAATCCATTTCATCGCTGTCGAGTGACAAGCAGCGAAGCAAGATCAAACGCTTCCAGCGCCAAGCGACGGTGGCTCTGTTACGTCGACTGGAATTTGATCACGCCGCAGACTACATGTACCGAGCTGCAATTGAACCTTGTGAATTTATCGCATTCTTCCCCGAACTTCAATGCTCCTCGTTCGCGTATGAACCTTCCGTGTTCAAACCGGAGGTGCTCCCACGTGGTAGCAGCTCTGCACCCGACATTACATCCGTTATCCAAGAGTTGCTTTCGTCTCCGCGTACACCACTGGGCAGCGATATCGCCAAGAGTGACCCCGCTGACCTAGTTAATGCTGCACAAAAAGCTCTTCTCAAGTTCCTCAGCCAGTATAAGAAGCACATGCGAGACAAGGCACGTGCACGTGTACGCACTACCTCGTCAGCTCGCGGTCGTGCTGTGTCAAGTACAAGCCCCAAGGATGTGCGTCGTGTTGAAGCCATTGATACGGCACTCTTCCGTCTTTACGTTCATTTTAAGCGGTACAAGGAAGTACTTGTTCTCATCCAAGAGCCGAACCCAGATGTGGAGGGCCCGCCAGGATCTCTTGGAGGGTGCGCGCTTGAAGTCGAATCTTGCCGTTCGCTGCTGATGAAACATAAGCTTTACTACGAGGCTGGTCAACTGCTGTGTGCTCATCAAAATTACGATGATGCCCTGGAGATTTTTGCTCTGTTGCATCACGGCGAATATAAGCAGCGTGGCGGATCAAGCGGTATGCCTAAGTCACCCATTGAAGCGGCTATCGATGTACTGATCTCAGTACCCGACTCCGAAAGTGAATTTATCTTCAAGCAGTCGATTTGGATTATTAAGGCAACGTCCGCTAAGCAAGCTCTTCGTGTTTTCACCGAACGTCGGCCAGCGCTACCATCGAATGATGTGGTTGCGCATCTGCGGGAGCATTCAAACGACCCCGCTATCGTTCAGAGGTACCTCGAGACTATCGTCAAAGCAGGGGGTGACGCTGGAGCAGCGGTTACGGGTGCGACAGCTGCCTCAAATGGTGACAGCGGAAGTGGTGTTGTTATCGAAGGCAGCAGTAGAGGCTTTAATGCGTTTGCCGACCCTGCTGTAGCAGAGCTGGGTGTTAATGACAGCTACAGTAACTTCTTAGCCGGCGATAACGATGATGATGACGAGCCGACGCATGGTCCAGAGGGTGGTGCAGCTTCTGTTGTGGTGGACCCACATCACACGCGCTTAGCATTGGAATATCTCGACGAGACGCTTCGGCTAGTTGCGAAGGGAGAGGTGCCGTCGAAATCTCAGCCGGGTAAGGAGCCTGGGCAGCTAGGCGAGGCGCGCAAGAGGTTACTAAAGTTCCTCAAGGCTGGTTCTTCCCGCTATGATGTGGTGCCGCTAGTCGAGAAGATTAAGGGCAAGCCACTGTACAACGAGTTTGTTATCCTCTGTGGCCGTGGTGCTTTACACGAGGAAGCCGTGACTTCGCTGGTCTATGAGTTGAACGATTTGCGTGGTGCAGAGAGCTATTCAGTCAAGTATGGTGCGCGCGCGCCGTCAGCTGGGTCTTCAGTTGCGACTAACAAGAAGGCTGGAGCTGGGGCTGTTACCATGGAGCGCAATGATGCCCTGATGGAATTGCTAAAGATCTGCTTCTCTCCTCGCGACGAGTCTAAGAAGGCAGCCTTTAATGACTTCGGTTTCCAACTGCTTACGCGCCACGGAAAGAGCCTTGACAGCGCTACGGTTTTGGAAATGGTGCCACCAAGCACACCATTGTCTAAGCTTGGTGAATTCTTCGCACAAGCTTTGCCGCATAGTGCACACAACGTACGCGAGATGAGTATTACCAAGTCGTTGTCGAACGTCTACAACCTGCAGGTCCAATGCGACCGTGTGGAACGCCTAACCCAGAGCGTGCAGGTCGATCCCAACACGCTTTGCCCTGTGTGTCACAAGCGCATCGGTGACATCGTGTTCGCCGTATACCCGAACGGCAAGGTCGTGCATTATAACTGCACCAACAGCAATCTCCAGCTTTGCCCTGTTACAGGCGAGCACTTCTCGTGAGAAAGCGTCTGAGCATAGCGTAGCGTAGCTTCGTTAGCAGGAGTTGGTGTGAAACTTGTAGTAGAAAGAGGCAAAAACAACTTGCACAGAAATTAGACGAGGTATGTATTACCCCAGAGTGCCGTGTTAACGTCGCCGCGATGCCTTTTTGCTCTTCGCTGGTTGTGGATGACCCAGCTCGCGTTCGTTGTCAGAAAAAGCGTCACACACTTTCAGGTGGTCATCAATGCTTTCCTTCGTTCGAACGAGGAACATGTGCGCACACGCCGATTCAGCACGACCCAACTCGTCACGAACATAGTCAGCGAAGGCCATCTGCTTCTTCTTGCGGAACGAGTACACTTTACCAGCTTCAAGCCTTCCAGTCGCTCGCAATCTAGTCTCCTCAAAGTCAGGGTTCGACAGCACACACACTTCCTTGCCCTTCAAATGTCTGCACAGGCGTTTCTGGATAAGTCGCCGCAGCTTCAAATACGAGCGTGGACCCGACGAAGTGTTTGCAGTCGAGTTACTCGTTTCCATCCTCTGCTTCTTCACTGTTGATGCCAAACCTTCCGTTTTCTGTCTCTTCGAAGCTCTTGAAGCTCTTGGTGGTGAGGCCCCAGTCTCCGACGGCGCCGGACTTGCCGCAGGCGAGGATGCAGCAATACTTCTTGCTACCGTCCGTTGAACCCCTCTCGAGGGCAAGACCACGTTCACAGGAGGTGCCGGTGGAGCCACAGCAGACACCTTCATGGTTGTCAGTCTCGGATGGCACTGAGCCTGTGCCTCTCTCAGCACCCGCTGATCCTCTTCACGTTGTTCAGCCTCTATATTAGCAGCCAATTTCCTCAGCTTATTGAATCCTGCAGCGTTCTCGGCCATCAGCTTCCTTTGTGTCTCATACCCTTCTAGAGCTTCTTCCTGCGTCTTAAATGTACCGATAGTCACGATCTGGTCCCTCAACGACACATTACAAAGCCACGTCGTATTTGTCTCCGTCTCCTCTTTATCTGAGTCAATGGAGACGATCTGTTGGAGCCCAGGGACGCCGTAACTCGAGCTTAACGAGACCGTCGCTCCTCTCTTATTTGCGACCTCCACGTAGCTCTCCTGACCTTGTTTCTCACCCTCAGAGACAGCGAGGCGACTCAATAGACTCTGCACCTGTTGTTTGATCTCTGGAGACCCCGCAACACGCTCCAACTGCTCTAAATCCAACAAAAATGCACTTGCAGAGCCGTATTGGTACGAATTGAGACGCCATAAGATTTGTCGACAGTGCTGCGTGTAGCGATCGATCGACGGCGTAGGAGTCGGGAATACGGGCGAGTAGATAGAGCGCTTTAAGATAGACAGAACAGATGCAGCGTAGGGCGGCGGTAGCAGCTTCAGCAGCGCAGAGAAGTCGCTCCGCAGACGCTCATTAAGTGTCACAACTTCCATGTTTGCTAGATTTTGACGATAACTTAATTGGGTAAAGTCAACTTAATCAGGCATACTGGGTATAGTTTATTGAGGTGAAATACACCAGTCCTTAAAAATAGAATAGGGTTCCAAACGTCCTGTATTCAAAGACTGTATACTGCCTAAATGTACTGTATTCAAGAGAATACAGTATACTGTCCCAAATAAGCTGTATTCGTGAAATGGAATAGGATAAGACCGGCAAACGTGTGTGCTGACGAATTGTAGTAATTCATTCGCTTGGGCATTCTGTCCGTGATGGCGAGTGCGCGCGATGCATTTTGGGAATCGCTCGAAGCAGATCGACGCGTCCATTGAGAATTGACTTGGTGAGCAAATGTTGAGCTCGAAGCATTCTCCTCAGTGCTTTGTTGTCACGTTCCGCTCGTTTTCGCAGTTGCATCTCATGTAGAGCGACGGATTTCCACTTCGGCTTGCTCACTTTGCCATAGTTATTGAAGTGAGGCGCAAGTTTTGTTTCTTTTAGACCCAGACGCACAAGCTCGAGTCTAAGCGTAGTTATCTCACGACGTAGGCGTTCCAGTCTGAATTTAGAGCGTAGTTTCGAGCGAGTTGCTGCGATTGTTCTTGCTGCTACTTGCTTGTGGTCAGGTGTCAGTACACCAGTGCTAAGCTTGGCGGGCGAGTCGACGCTGGTAGGACTTGAGCAGTTTGGGTAGTTTTCGTCGAGTAGCGGGAAAATGCCAGCGACGAATACCAGCTCTTCACCTTCTCCAAATCGAAATCGCATCTGGTTCTTGCTGCTGTTGCCTTGGCCAGTAAAAACTGGAAATGAGGGCTCGGATTCCCGTGTTCGAATGTGTCTTGTACCGGTACTGTGCATAGAAACTAACCTCCAATCTCGACGCTCGACAAATTGTACTCAACAACTAAATTATCAAAAACAAAACTCTAAGCGCAAGTGATCACAAAACAGTAACTTTGATGGCAAGCTGTACTACAGCTAGTTGTCGGTGTTGAGAGCGAGTGCAACACCCTGTAGAACCCAATGCGAGGCACGTTCAGTTGCAATTAAAATGCAAATTGCCTACAGTTGAGTATGGATTCGTTCATCAAATCTTTGGAAGCTGAACTTACTACGCTTATTCGATTGCTTTACTACGAACTTTCAAACTATATACAATGCGTTAGAATGAAAGATGTTGCCGATGGCTTCATCCAGCTGCAGTTCCTCGCGCATACTGGTCACACTAGCCAATGTTTTGCAATTGAAATGAAGATAAATTATCGTAGATAATGTTTTGGAGGCTTGGGGACTTTCGAGCATGTACATTCAAAGTAACCAGGGGATCACAATGTGGCCTCTTTCCAACGGTGCGCCTTCGTGATGCTCAGTTTGCTTGATGTTGTCTCGTATATACTAAGTATTGCGCAAGACCTATAAAAACGGAGAGCATGACGTATGTTGACGAGTAAGCTTTTACCAAGAAGACTACTTTATTGTTTTCCACAAAGGTCAGCTAGTCTGTCCATGATGAGGTGTCCGCGTGAAGCACTTTGGGAATGACTTGAAGCGGGTTGACGCGTCCGTTGAGGATTGCCTTGGTCAGTAAGTGTTGCGCTGTTACCATTCTCTTCAACACTTTATTGTCACGTTCTGCGCGTTGTCGCTGTTGCATCTCGTGTAGAGCGACGGATTTCCACTTCAGTTTGCTCACTTTGCCATTCTTTTTGAAGTGACCAGCAGCAACCAGACCCAGTGACGCAAGCTCGAGTCGATGCGTAGTAATTTCACATCGGAAGTGTTCGAGTTTGTTTTTTCCTGCAGTTTCGAACGAGGTGCTGCGGTTGTTCTTGCTACTACCTGCTTGTCGGATATCTGCATACTACTCGAACGAAATGGGGTAGTCGAGGCGACACTGGAAGGACTTGAGCAGGTTGGGCAGTTTTCGTCACTTAGTAGTGGGAAAATATTAGTGACAAATGCCATTCACCAAATCGGAATCGCATTTGGCCGTAGTTCTTGCTGTCGTTACCTTAGAGATAATACTAGAATGATTAACCACACTGATTCTTAAGTACAAGAACTGGTACACAAAAGCAAACACATCCAATCTCTGCACCATCGTAAACATCATACGTAATCACTACTAGCACAGAGGGTTTGTCAGTGTACTGGGGAATACCCTACAACACAAATTGGCTGACAGATACCAATTAATTCGGCTCTAGTAGTAATATGTGGTGATCGCACAACGGTGACTTCAAATCAAAACAAGTGTGGCATGCATTTGTCAATGCTCGACAATGTTATAAGCACTATGTGTCTCATCATGTACACTACAACTAGTAATCGGTGTTGAGAGCGAGCGCAACACCCTGTAGAACCCAATGCGAGGCATGCTCAGTCGAGTACAAATCTGCTTCGAATACAAGTCCGACGCCCATAGCATTACGACGCGACTGGGTGACGTACACTGGTGTCCGAAAAGTGTTCTGCAGCTTGAGACGACTGGCCTCGATTGGAATGACCTGGAGAATTGGTAGCTCTTCCACGAGTTGTTTGGGCCGTTGTGGTGCAAGACATCCGTGCTCGAGATCCCATGATGCACCTTCCAGGAAAAGCCCCTTCACGAAACAGCCAGCATCATCTTTCGTACCATCAACAGTAGGTAGCTGCGACTCGTTCGTGTAGCTCGTCACACGCGTGTACAACGTCGACTTGTCCAGTGGCCAATTCTTGGCTCGACAAGTAGCTTGCACCAAAGCTGTAAGATACGACTCGGGAATCCCCAGCCCCGAAAGCCACATCACTCGCGGATCGCCGTTTGCTACCCAGGCCATGTACTGCTTGAAGCGCTTAGTGAAGTGTTCCATCCAGCTACCAAGTGGCTTCTCTGTCTTTGGACACAGTGATCGCCACAGGTTCGGGAGAAACCCATCGTAAAGTGCATTGCCGACCGCGTCCAGTTCATCGCTCATACCAATCTCACCGACCAGTGCTTTCTGGAGATCTCCGAGTGACACCCGCATCCGTGCCGTTAGCAAATTCCAGCGGTCGAGCTCCTGTAGCAACACGATTTGAGTGGGTGTTGGTGTCAACCCCAGCTTCTTACGGATCTGGTCCACATCGACGGGGTCCGGTACCTTGGACTGAATATCGCTAGCCACGTTACCAATGTGGTCTTCACGAGAGACGCCCGAGCCTGATTGAGCTGATCTCGGTTGGAGAGAGATCAGGTCTTTCCACACGCTCTTTGACATGTTCGTGTAGTACCCGATCTCAGCATTTGGATGGAGACCAAATACTGCAGGACTATTTGTTAGGGGCAACGTCTCAACTGTAGTGACGTAGTCGTCTAGCTTAAGTGCCAATTGACTAGTGCTGCTGTCCCAAGCTCCTGGAAGCACATAGTCAAAGCCTGAACGACTGAAGTAGAACCGCTGACAATCATCGAACAGGAAATCACCCATGTACTCCGACAGGTACGTTGTGAGGATTCGCCGGTCGTAGTCATCACTGACACGACCACCATACATGGCGTCTCCGATCAAGTATTTGAGTGACCCCCAAGGTAGCTGTTCATCCTGGTCTTCATACGCCTTGTAGAGATACAAGCTCAGTAGCTTCCGCGAGATCGTAAAATCGGACTCGTTGAAGTCGTAGCTGACATTCCAGCCAATCTTGCCATATTTGCGTCGCTCCAGCACCACAGCATGCAAGAAACACAGTACGTATACTACAGAACGGAAAGCTGTGTGTGGACATTCATCCAACATGGTCTGGTCCAGTTTTGAGTACAGACTACGCATATTCTGCTTGAGTCCATCAGGCGGTTCTGTCACTACCTTCAGCGAACGTTGTAAAATTCCAAGCGGAAAACGATCCGTGGGCTCAGTGGTAAGCCACAATCGAAAATCTTTGTGAGGCTTGGTCATAGCCAGCAACATTTTCTCCAACGTCCGCAACCAACTAGCTAACAGGTGACAATTTTGTAGCAGCACCCAGTGTCCGCGTGTTGCACCAGCCTCCAACATTTGTTCAGCTAATGGTCCTTGGCCTTGACCCAGTGCCAGGAATTTGAATCGATGTCCGGAGAAACCATATTCATCACCTAAAGTCTGAATATCGCTCTGAGGATCAGCTCCTGGGCTCAAAATGCAGACAATAGGTGCTGTAGCAGCACTCTGACTGTAAATCCGCGCGTAGTCCAGGACTGGAGGTTGGACGTACTTCTCGCCCATCATTGCCATCACGAACAACTTCATCGCATTATACACGCGGTCTTGTCGAAAGCATCTAAAGACAAGTAGTTTCTGAAGACTGGAGAGTTTATCTGAATATCCACACGGAAGATCTGCTAGTTCAGGAGCTTCAAGATCATACCATGCTTTCCACTCGCTTGTCTTCGTTGCAAAATCTGACATTAGTGAACCAAATACGCTGCTGCCATCCTCGCCTTCACCCACGCCTAGCTTACTGAGGCACAGCAAGTCCTTCCAGCCAGCACCTGACACCCACGTAATATCCTCAGGCTTTGGTTGAGATGCAGCATCGAGAGATGTATCTCCTTTCAGGAAGAAGTCAAGCTCAGCTCGATTGAGATCACCAGACGCACTCAAGATCATGCATGTCATCTGGAACGAGAACATGAGTTTATGACGCTCGAAAATGCCTGTGCACGTGTAGTCGTACATCATTTCCGTAATGGACTGTACCATGAATCGCAAACGTTTCTCGAGTACGACATCACGTTTGGCTGTCTCGAGTGCTGTGTGGAAGACGGTGAGAAAACTCGCTAGCGAAATTTCGTACATCTTCATGATTGTTGCAAGAGCTGCCATAGCAAAGTACATGATCGAACCACGCAGTGCCACGGGTGTATACACTTCACGAGCCTTAGTGATTTCGTCCTTGGTAAAGCTTGACAGCTCTAGCTTTGCGCTGATTTCAGTAGCCTTGTTCTTGGTCTCATCCAGCGTAGCAATGAGCTCTTCATTATCCAAGATATTGCCCGAACTGCTAGATAACTCCCGTAACAAAGTGTCTTCGAGCTCCACGATCAGCTGTGTGCTCTCCGACATCTCTGTAACGAGATCACTGTACTGTTCCTCAAGGTCTGGACGTTCATGTGCCACAACGACATTCAATAACTGGTTAGCCAAACCATCTTGTGTCACGCTGTAGTTCACGATCATGGTTTTGCCCATGACTTCAGGCGAGTAATGAGGGTTAGCAAGCTTCGACGTGAAATAAAGGCGAAAGTTGGCATCCCACTCGACATTCTTGTCTCCAAGTTTAATAAGTCTCTGTGAGCCTTCCATGAACGTACTCTTCTCCAGCACTGGGTCCAATATCGGATCTAGTTCCTCGTCCACGCTTTCAAACAGGAAGGGGTTGCCAAACTGAATAGCCAACTCCAAGTGTTTCATGAAGTCTGGATCACTCAGTGTCTTAACAGTCAAACTGTTTTTCTCCTCTTTCTTCTTGATCCAGTTCACAGCTTGTTGCTGCGGATCAATACACAAGGGAAAGCGACTTGCTTTCGTAGTTAGAATACCATTTTGCACTGAGTGTTCATCTGCAGGTAAGCCTTCAGAGACCCATTTCTGGATAGTAGCGTCATCTGTGAGCGAGCTCTCGAGACGGAAAGGAGAGGTTACTGGTAATTTCCGTGACTCGATGTCTTGGAAGAAATCACGATAGATGAGGTCTGACCGATAGTCGAAGCTGAAAGCACCGGCATAACTTAGGAAGCTGGCTGTGAGCAAACAATCACCCACAAGTCGTTCGCTCTGCAGATTAAGCGAATCGACATCCTTCGTCCAACGTGTACGCTCGGAGCCTAGACCAGCTAGCAGTTTACTGGCTGCTTGCAAACGCTTTTGCATTTGATCTGCTTGAGTCTTGAGTCCTTGTAACTCCGAGTTAGCTTCCTGAAACTGCATGGACAAGCTATCGAGCTCTGCCTTAAGCCGATCGAGCGTTGCCTTGAGATCTGCAAGCTCCTGCTCCTTGATCGTTTGCTCCTTTTCCATTGTCTTCACTTTTAGACGCAGTGGTTCCACATTCTTGGCAACATCATGATACTTGACGATAGCCACGACCCACACGAGCAGACCAGCACCTGCCCTTGAGATGGATTTCATGTTTTCAATGTTTAGATCGGGATTCTTGAAGAACGTCTTGATCTTCGTGATCATCTTTGAGGAGATCTTGTCTTTCTCGTATTCCTTCAGCAACGTGATCAGGTTGGCATTGCTCAACATGACCTTGGCACCTTTCCAGTCAAGATCGAGCTCTTGGCCTGTGGGTTTGAGGATCAATACACACATGCACACCGACATTACAAGTGGTGGGGGTGATGCGAACGACTTCAGCTCCGTTAGATCTGACTTAGACAGATCTTGTAGGGCAGCAGCAGCAGCTTCCACAGCTGGGAGAGCCTCCAACAAGGCAGCGTCAGCTTCTTCTTTCTCACGAGCAATAAGCACTGATGCTTTTTCACACTCAATCTGTGTAGCCGCAGCAACTTCCTGTTGCTTCGAAGCCACAGCCGACTTCTCCTCGATCGTTTTAATAAGAGCTTCACATGCTAAAGTCTTCTCGTCCACAATCACCTTTTTCTCGGATAACTCTACTTGCATCACATCAACAGCCTGTGCAGCTTCGACTAGCTTTGTGAGACCACCTTTCAGACGAGCGATACTTGCTGTCACTTTGATCTTGTTTTCTTTCAACTGCAAACGGTAGTTGGAAATGAAGTCGAGATAGTTCTTCGGGGTTACGTAGTAGTGTCGACGCAGCTCTTCACCAAACTGATGAGCAACACGGACCACCCGTAAATGCGCGTGCACAAGATGGTTTGTCACTTGTTCGCGAGATTCTTCCGGAATGGCCTCTTCCGCCAAGAAGTACTGCGCTACGTTGCGCAGTGCATCTTCGGGCCAAGCGAAGAACCAGTCAATAACCGTAGCAGACACGAGACCAGGGAAATTACGGCATCGGGTTCTTAGCGTACTACCGGAAGGAGACATCGCTAGAATTACGTGAAGATTTTGCCGACATAAATTCACGTAAAATCTCCAGCAGCTTTCGTTCGTCTCAACCAGCCCTGCAGCCTTCACTTGGTCACGCACAGAATTTGCAAGAACGTCACGTTCGTCGGTCTCGAACAACGCCGGCACAACGCCTGTGGTAAGCATATTGTTAATGAATTCAAGGAACCCTTCCTCCACCGCGTGTGCATCCGTAAAGAGGAAGACGACAGGTTTCTTTCCAAGCATGCGGTACAGATCTTTAAGATTCTCTCGAAACTCCGCTTCACCATAGCCTCGAGTGAGGAAAATCTCAAAGAGATCATAGCCGGCTGTGAAAGCTGCTAGTCGCGAAAGACTCTGTTTACCACTACCGCCCACACCGATCAGCAGAGCGTGGCCCAATGGGTTGCGAATAATACGCAGAATGCGCGATAAATGCTCGAGTGCCATCTCGAACAGGACCAAAGTCATCGGTTTGTTATCCAAATTGTACGTCTCCAGAGCTTCATCGAAGATACCACGAATACGGCGGTACGACTCCATGTCCTGGTACAACCGTGCATCTTCGGTTGATGCCTGTCCGGTAATACGTCCAATACAGTCTGCGTAGTCACCAAAGATAAGTGGATCAACTGAGGCGACCTCCGCTTCGTCAGGGAATGTATCACGCAAAATCTGTGTGATGGCACCATCCACTAACGCATTGTCGGATTCACTTGTGAGTCGATCACAGAAAATTCGCTTCACTTCATTGCGCCACAGACGCACAATCTTGCCAGCGTTGTCGAACTTGTCAGTTGTAGCCATGCAGATTCCTTCACAAACACGACCGAGATCGCGTAGATTGAAAATGTAATGAAATTTCGATGGAGTAGGTGGTAATTTCTCGAGCGTGAACTCGAAGAACTGAAGAAGAGCTTCAGTTAACTTGAGTCCCTTCCCTTGGATTTCTTCACTGAAGTTTCGCAAATACGTTGTCACGATGGAGCCGTAGATATGTTTTAACACCTCTTTCGTTGGAGGCGTGAGGTTGTATACGTTGAATTGGGCCACGAAACGTGGGTCAACTTGGTTACGACCACCTCCAGGAGGTCCCATGGCGCCGATGAATAATAGGTCTTTGAGAATTCGTAGATCAAGCTCCTTACCCCGATCATAAATGCTACCTCTGTTCATCACGAAATGCAATAGCGCAATTGGTTGTTGAGTTCCGTACAGATCCACTTTGGGCATGTTCAAGTCATCGATAAAAATCAATAGCTTCTTCCCCGCTGGTGGTCCATAAATTTTACCCGAGCGCTTGTCAACATTAGCTTGAATATTCGTCTGGACATCAAGGCTGCTGGTACGACTCGAGAAGTTGATGCTGAGGTTTGAACATGTCTGCTGGTCTAAGTCTTTGAGATAGCTCTGGATTGTTACCGTCTTCGCCGTACCGCTTTCACCTACGAAAAGGATTGGCTTCTCTGTTCGCATACAACTAGCCAAAATGAAGCTGTAAAGCACCGAGTCGGTTGTGGGAACAAACACACGAGAGAAGTTAAATGGTGCTGGTTCGGTATACGGTACGACACGAGATTCCCAAGGTTGCCATTTGCGCGTCTCCAAGTCGAAGAAATTGTAGTAGAGACTCGTTGCAGGCAGCGGGCAGTCTGCAATTTTGCGGATAAACTCATTAAAACGCTCACGACTGCTACCGAGCAGGGCAGCTCCCAATGACCACACAACACTGAATAAAAAGATGCCTTCGACACTTGCACGATCGGTAGTCGGGTCCAGTGATCCATCACTTGGTAAAAAAGTATCGAGCGAAATACAGAGCTGCTTGCACATTTCCATGTTGCTGATTGGAATCACCTGTTGGCATTTTGCTACGATCTCGTCCCCGCCAAAAGCACCTTCAAGGATGAAATCGATGCATTTTGGAACGTACTTGTCAAACAACTCCATCAACAGTGTGCGCTCTAGTGGGGTTATAAGAGTTCCCGGTGGTGGGGAAGTAGCTGTTGGGGGCGTATCTGGCGATGGAGTGAAAGCCACTAGCGGGTACTTCTTTTTAAGCCAGCGCTCGTAGTACGGGCGATACCCGAGGTTCTTTGGGTCTACCCAAACCATACCACAACGACTAATCGTAGCGGGTGAAGCATACTGCAAGTCGAAAGTCTCACAGATCATGCAACAATGGGTCTGCAGCCGGATACGCTCGCCGTTTGGTAACGTGAGTAGCTTGTTGTCATCCATGACACTGTTCATATTCTCCACCCAAACAGCATCGACATCTCCATCGTAGATAAGCCAGCGTTTTTCATTCTCCTTTCCAGCAGGGAGAGGTTGGTTAAGCTCGCGGAAGAGCTTTGAAAGTACACCATCAGTCCAATCACGCGTGACGGGGTCCATCGTGCCGTAAAGCTCAGCAATCGGCTGTGCTTTCGGGTTAAGCACGAAGATCTTGACGTGCTCATCCAGAGCTGTCTTGGATGCGGCTGCGAGTGTGTTTAGCACAAGAGTCTTGCCACCACCCGTAGGTCCAACGATCATAGTCGTGTGCCGTACAAGCATAGTTTCGTACATTTGAATTATTTTGTCGATCTGCTCATTGTACACTGTAATGTTAGTCGTATTGTATTCACCAGCCACAAGTTCTACTTCGATAGCGTCTTTCAAAGCTGCATATCCCACACGAGGACAGTCCAAACCCGGGAAGAGATCATTGATGAGTCCGTGGAAAAGAGGAACATCCTCGAACACAAATTTGGGCATATTGCTATCACGCAATGCTCTCATAAGCACCAGATCCTCGTTCATATCACTATACTCACGTTTGAGCGATCCCGCCATAACCAAGACACTCTTGAGAGCTCGAAGACCAAAATCATAATGGTATTGTTTAGAGAGCTGCTCACGTGAAAGTTTGTAGAGCACAGTCATCTTTTTCGCGAGTGATACGGCGTGCTCAAAACCTTCAGAGAATAGCATGATCTGACAAATCTGTAAGAGATCGGGGACAATCATAGTCACAGGTCGGAAAAGAGCTTTGAGGTTATCCGGGAGCTCCGTTCGTCCAGCATAACCTGGATTCATAGTGATGAAAAACCCACACGTAGCGAAACCTGCCGTACGATGAATAGCAATCTCCGTTCCGAAACCAATGTCAACTGTGGGTTTGTCATAATTCAGAGCATTTTGGATAGCTCGGAGCTGTGCTGAGACCACGGACAACACCTCGATGTTGATACGGTTAAACTCATCGAAACAACCCCAAGCACCCACTTGAACAAGCCCTGAGAAGATACTGCCCATTGCCTTGTAGTCCAGACCTTCACCGCAGTTAATCACATAGCAAGGTAGTGCGAGCGACTTTGCCAAATCTTTCACTGTTTCGGTCTTTCCAGTACCAGCCGGTCCGGCAGGTGATCCTCCCAACTTAAAGGTTAGTGCTTGAGTTAGTGTCATGTAACAACGATCCGTGAGTGGAGTGATAACCAGCCTTCCGTTCAAACCCATGTACTCGTAGCCGTAGCGGAAGTTACCAGTGCACTGACTGATGACAACATCGTCCACATCCTTTCGCCAGTAAAATCGTAATTGAGACTCCCATGCGAACTCTTTTTCGTTGAGAATGCTGTCACGCACAAAGGAATCGACGATATCACGTGCGTGGACGTCAATAATGAGCAGTGTGTTTACTTTCTTTCGTGTGAGCTTGTCTAATGGTTCACGCACACGTCTCACAAGACTGTTGAGTTGCTCCGTCAGTCTTCCCTCTAGTCCTTTCATGGCGTACTTATCTCCACTCTTAACACGATGAAAAACGTCTTCGACTTCCCATGTCCACCAGATCTGACTGCCAACTAGCGACACCATACCCAACACTTCTTCAAGCCACTTGGTGCGATCCATGTTTGCGTACTGGAATACTCCCTCTTTGGCGATGCGTTGCAAGGTTACTCGCATTTCATCTTCTACACCAGTCATCCATGATTCAACGGGGCCTTCAACAGCGGAAAGTGTCCGAAATTGAAACCCTTCTCCTTCAGCACTCTCCATCGCACCGACGTTCTTGTTGTTACGTACGAAACTCAGCAATTTGACGTTGTCAAAGAGCTTCAGCATGTGAACCTGAATGGAGGTGGGATCTGACGACCCCAACACGCTCAATAATTCATCATCAGAGATGAAGAAGAACCGGGGGAAGGAATTTCGTTTCGTATCGAGGTAGTCACTCAGAGATTTTTGACACTTGTCTAGACGTTCAGACAGTGAATGCAGTGTTTCCACTCGGTTTTCAGCGGTGCAAGCTTCTACTGCGTTGGCGTTCTTGTACGTCGCGCCCATGATGGTTTTCCACGCTTTATCAATGGCGTCAAACTTTTTTGCCTCCTCTGGAAGCTGCTGGCGAATATCCTCGGCACCAACGAAAATGCTCTCGAGATACATCCACTTTCGCTGCACCACAAACCAGATATCCAAACACTCGTTCACGACTCCAAGACGCTTTTCCCACTTGCGGACACGCTCGGCAAAGCTTGCAATAAAGCGAGAACCAGACATCGTCTGAAGGTTTAGCATGTGATCCTCTAGCGTGATTTTGAGCTCGTCAGCAGCTCGGAGCACCCAGCCACGATCAGTGCCGTTCTTTTTGTATTTCACCAGCTCCAGTACTGCCTTAGACCACGAGTCTTCAATCTTCAGAATCTCCTGCTCAATCTTTTGTTCTTGCATAGCTGCATTTACAATTTCACCGATTTCATTTGTGAAGCGATGAAGCTTCATGGCAAAGAGGTTACCCAGAGTGAAAGTTTTGAGGTTCATATCGAAGCGTACTTGAGTTACTGTCATGAGCTCCTCCCAATGACGCGGTTTCATAGCCTCATTCTTGAGACTCTGAATCAAAGGGATACTCTCTTTAAAAGACAAGATCTGTTTCTCTACTTCCACAAACGTAGACATAGCCTTGAGGTCCTTTGGAATTTTGCGACAGCGTTTCTCCAGCTCCTCAATGCCTTTGTTCATGGCTGCTACATCCAATTCTGCCCAAAGCATGCTTGAGAGATTACTGATAAACTCCTTCTGCTCAGTGTACAGATCGTAGATAACCTCTTGTTTTTCCAAAGCTTCGGCAATCTGTTGTAGCTCTGGGTATGACGTGATTGATAGTGCAAACAAGTTCTCAGCGTTCGCAAGTTCCTGCTTCCGTGTCTTAAACACGGTAAGTTTCTTCTTAAAATCCGACACCATCTCAAGCCCAGCATCGAGATCGAGTGAGCAAGTCCCTGGTCCGCGTTCAAGAAACTCTTTCTTCATATTCTTGCATTCGTCTGCAAAATTCACGGCGTCTTGCTTCGTTACTCCTCGGAACTGGTCTTTCACCTTCACAAGACGCAAATCTTTTGTTTTCGATGTGAGGAATAAATTCTTCCAACGCTCTTCCAGTGAGAATGCCTTCTTGAATTCTGCAGGATCTCCAGCAATGTTGAAAGTCTGAAGTGTACGATATCTTTCAATGATGTCGGCGTAATCGAGCTCTATCTCCATGCCCATATCACTAATGCTCGCGACAGTATTTAGCACCTTTTTGAGCGACTCCAGGTCTTCAGGTGTTTCTTCCAACTCTGCCTCAAGTTGATCCATGGTGGCGCTGATCGCAACCAGCTTTTTATTCGACACCTCCAGAAGAATCTTACCATAGTCATCCTTCCACATCTCTGCCTGTTTCGCGATAGACACGGCCAGAGGCAAACAATTGATCTGCAAAAAATCTGTGTCCTTCTCAGTTGGCTGATTGCGTACAGATTCTGCGAGTCGATTGTACTGTGCCATACGCGTGTCGAAATACACACATGGAGGTTTCTTGTCTACGAGTTTTTCAAGGGCACTACGTCGTTTAGTATTCCAGAGATTGTACACAGTGTCGTATCGACGCCAGCTATCCAGGTAGCGGTTCACAATGTTGAAGACCTTGTGGATCTCCTGGTTTAGTGATAGTGTCATCTTGATGACATACGGGTTTTGCGAGATGTCTGAGTAGAAAGTAAATGTGATAGGTTCTTCGTCCTCGTTGACAACGAGAGGTGCAGTCTCACGACAAGTACCATGCATCCATCGGATAAAAGCTTTGGCACTCTCGACAATATGCTTCACAGATTTGCTCAAGAACTTGTACATGTCCGAAAGTGATGGTGTCACGATGATGTCTTTGCCGTTCATCGTAGCTTTCACTTTGCAAAGAGGTGGGCGTTTGAGCTTACCTCCCTCACCTTGACCCATGATTGATATAGCACTGCTAATATCCTTTGTGTGCACGTTGAGAAGCGCTTGGAACGTTGTCATGGATGCAATGATCATCTTAGTAATCGCATTGAAGATGCGGCGCTCCCAATACATATAGTATGTCGACATCTTTGGACTGGTGCCCGTGTTCACACCAGCAACAATTTCCTCCACCTTGATAAGCAGCGGACCGATAGAACGATAGCTTTGAACAAGTTCTTCAATGCGTTGCATACGGTTGCGTTCAACTAGCTCGTAGAACTCACCCACTTCAGTCACGACACCTTCCTCAAAGTCTTCAATCTTGATTAGCAACGTGTTTTCAATGTCCATGACAATTTCTTCAACCATCTTGCTGCTCTTGTGGATTTGACTGACGAGGTTTGCAAACTGATTCAACGACTTATTGCAGTTCTCGATGAAGCTCAACACACGCTGTGAGTTCCAGTTGAGAGGAGAAAAACCCACTCGTAGTACGTCTTCCAGAGTTTTCAGCTGCGAACGCAAGAGATGCGTCTCCACAGGTGTGAGCTCTGTAAGAAGCGAGTCATAACGCCGGAGCATCAATGTTAACTCCTGCACGTACTGGTGATATTTGTCCTCTTGCAAAGTCACATTCAAGGCTTCTTCAGGTATTTCAAACCCGAGCCGGTCGAGATACTTCGACTCCTTAATGATCATCGCTAGTTCGGGTGAAAAATTCGCGTAGAACGGTGGCTGGGGTAGTTTGTAAAGCATGACACCGGTTTCCGATTTGCCCGCTTCTAGTAGTTTAGGACCTAGAATCGACTGCTTCAGACACTCGTTCGTGAGCGCAGGCACCTTCTCCTTCCAGTCTTTATGAAGCTGTCTGATGTAGGTGTCCACTGCACGCGCAAATACGAGATATTTTTCTTTCACTTCTTCACCGTGAGGACTCTTGAGCAAGTCATTCATTGCGCGGAAGCGTAAGATAGGCTTTTTAGCACGCAAGTAGAGCGCTCGAGACCAGCTAATAGCTCCTGCAACTGGTGGGTGATTCTTGTAAACAGGAGGACGATGCTTGTATCGATGGAACTGCTCCTCTAGTTTCTCCAGCTCTTTCGTGTATTGCATGAGGATATCCTTGTATTTCTCCATCATTTGCTTGTTAATTGATTCGCGAGACTGAATATTCTGGAAGTTTTGCAGCAGATCGAATGCACCTTCAGCCGAGCGGAGCTTCTGGAAAGAGGTGTCAATGAATTTGCGCGTCATCTGTTCAATCTCGCTCACTTTTTCACGGAATTGTGCCATGACGGACTCCCAGCTCGTCTTGTAGCCACGATCAAATATTTTAAAGGGAACGCTTTCGAACGGAGCGATGAGACTTTCAACGCGTGTCATAACTTCATCAATACCTTGTGAATCTCCCGTCACGGACTTGAGTTCCGGTCCCAGAAACTTGTTGAACTGGTCTAAGACGGTAGCTACCTCCTGTAGGTTCTCACAAATCTTTGCCATGTAGTTGGTTTGTTCAAATAGCCGTTTTCGGTCGAATTCCCAGCGATGATCTGTACCACTAGCCTCGATTCGTTCGCGTACTTTCATGTACGTCGAGTGCCAGAGCTCCAGCACCATTTTGGCTTCCTCGATGGCATGTAATGCATTCTCCGGGCTCTTACGCAAGATTGTGTGAATGTTAATCTCCACTGCCACCTTGTCCACAATCTCTGATGCGATACGTTCCATCAGCGGCACCATCCGCTCGTCCGTGTTGTAGTGGCGCGAAATAATCCATACCATGCGAATGGCATTCATCATGGACGGGAGGGTGTCAGCAATTGCTGAGAATGACCCACTTGCGATGTTTTTGAAATGACGCTCCAAAGTCGTGAGGAATTTGACGTTGTCCTTTGCCTCCACGTAGAGCTTACTTAGCTCTGAGAAATGGTACTTGAACGTAAGCAGCATACTAGCTTCGACCAGTTCTAGTAGCTTCAGCATTTTCTGGACCGTTGGCATGTTGATCTGCTCAAATATAGTGCTGAGCGTGGCATTCCGCTCACGCCAAAACTCGATCTCGGCCAGCGGTCCCTTGCGTTTGGGTGTTTTGCGTGCCTCCTGTTCTACCACGCTGGCTACGCTCTTCGACCATTCTTCCAGCGCCTGTTCCAGCGTGTTGATAAGCTCATAGTCATCCAAATGTGACTCCGGCTTCGTGATGATGACATCGGGAATATTTAAGTGAATGTCACCCTGGATCTGTTGAATCGCATTGGAAATCTGCGACGAGAACTTGACTAAGTTGCTCTTGAACTCGTTGCGCACAGCATCGATCACTTTGAGTGCCTGGTGTGTAGCAGTTGAGTTCTTTGCTCCAGAATCGTCACCTTCTGTTCGTCCATTGGAGTGATCCACTCTCGTAAGCTGTGAATCCAATAGTGGCATGAAAACGTGACAAATGATCCCCTCCAAGTTCGACAACAAGTCTCCAGTCGAGCACCCAAGCTCCACATTCGAATACACCAATTTCTCGAGAGTATCTGTCACAGTGTTCTGAATCGCAACAGGTCCAGCAGTCACTTTGATCAGAAACACCGTAGCTGACTCCGAGGACTCTGCAGGTAGTGTATTCAAATATGCGTGACACACTTGACGCGTTGCTGTTCGTAAACGCTTCACCATTCTCTTAACAGTCTCGGTCTGTGGTAGAGGGGCTTCAGCATCAAGAAACAATTGCTCATCCGTCGGTTCTGTCGTTAGCGCTCCATCACTCGGTGGATCTACATGACAAAGGTGTAAACAATAAGTACGTCTGGTACAATCCAAAAGCTGCAGATTCTTTTTTACCTGTCGGAGAGGCTTCTCTTATCACTTCCACTTCTTCTTCTACCTCTTCTTCGAATTCATATTGTTCTTCTCCTCTATAGAAGAAGAGCACACTACCTGCTACTGTTTGAGACGAAAAGAACGACTGCATCAACTCTGGAGCTGACGGTTCCGCTTGGTTGTCCCCACTTTTCGTTCCTAACAGGAGTTGATCGAACACCGAAGGTTCAACATCAAGTGCTCGCGACACGAGGCGCCGTAACCATCTACACGTCACCTCGTCCAGCGACATGGTCCTTATAAATCTTGGTCTCCTTTATCTTCTTGATCGGATCCACGTGCCGCTTTGGCTCGCGTCGTTTCGATGAGACGACCAGGTACCGAGCACTTGGTACATGGCTACATGCACTTCAAGTTGAATCGACAGTTCGTTTTGAAACGGTCTATACTCTAAATGAAGGACATCATCAATCACAACACTGGGGCAATGGAGGAGCAGAAGTTGACACCATCTAGCCATGAGAAGGATGCAAATTCGTCAGACGCTGCTAGTGTGAGCGACTTAGAGGAAAAACACGACAAAACGAACCCTTGGTTGTCAAGAAATACGGCCAGTCGAGTGGAATTGACCTGGAAGAGGCTTTCATCGAAGTCACCGCTGGAACTGCATCAACGCTGTGCAGAAACGATTGAACGCTGTTCTGCTGGACTGCGAGAACGACAGCGGAAGATGGAACGACTGGGTCTGGTGCTGCCTCTTCCTAACACTGGTCATCACCAGGAGGACTCGCATTCAACACCGAAGCGCTCCACTCCACGACCAACGAAGCGAAATAAGCATAGCACTGCACCTTTACGTAGCAGAGAAAAGAGCTCACCAGACATCATTTCTCCCGCGTGGTCCATATCGTCCACGAGGTCTGCACGTCTGCGTTTTGACGCAGTTACAACGTCACCACTGATCAAGAAGAACAACACTCAGGCAAATACAAGAATTCGAGTTTCACCGAATACGTCTCATCCTTCGAACGAGAAAGTAGCTACACAGGAGAGTACACCTGCCTCAACAGACAAGTCGACAGATTCACGAGAGAAATCGACATTGTTGTCACCCACGTGGTCACAACGTCAGCAAGATTTCATGGCCGCGATAGAAGCCGAGGCAGATGATGGAATGACTCCATGAACCAACTCAGTCTGATATGTAAGCACTTTAAATTCATATTAAATGTACCGATATGATTGATGCCGTGCCGTGAACGATAGAACTCTGGATTTGTAGTGTTGTAGAATAGCAAGTGTTGTATTGAGAAGCAAATGAAATGCGTATTTGTGTTGTTCTTCGTTGGCGAATCTCCTGCTTTTACAGCCGCAATATCTGCACTCAATGCTATGTTGTTTTCTCCCCATGATATTCCGACAATTCATGAGCAAAAAGAAAGATAACTACTCCAGAACCATGTTTAAGAAGAAGATTACCGTTTATGAGGAAGTTGAACGCGTGTTAACATGACCGGACTACATACATTAAATCAACTAAGCCATTAGCGGTACCGCTGCAGGCTCACGTTGCCGGGGTGGGTATTATCAGTCATTCGCCAAACTAGGTTGTTGCATTGCCATGACCCACTTCCATGAAATGCTCAAACTGTTTTTGCCCATTTTCTGCAATCCACAGGATTGGCCAAATAGTACACCAATGAGATTCATGTGGCTTTATAATGCGTCATCTGGTCTTATAATCTGTCGCGTACAGCCAGAAAGCATTGAAGCGAGATCCATGGCAATGGCCGCCAACTCCGCTCGGCCTCTGGCTGAGGTGGTGCTTTACGCCGAGTTCGACTTGACCAAGGGCAGCACTCTACGCTCCAGTTACCCCACGCCCTTCGCGCACTACTCGCCCGAGTTCTTCGCCGACATCATGTTGCCTGAAGGTGTGCACAACCGCGAGGAAGACTTCACCATTTTCTTCCTCAACCGCCAGAACGCGCACAAATCCGACGAGGATGCAGGTCAAGAGCAGCTAAAGATGCAAGAGGAAGACGCACAAGTCCCTCTACAGAGCTTCATGTACTGCCTTAGCGTAGTACGCACGACTCACGACACTGCAGCTCGACGTGGTGCGAAAGTCACGGCTGTGGCGCTGTGCTCGACGCACAAAAGCTGCTTCGCACTTAAAGACGTGCTGAATCTAGCTGTGCTCAACATTGTGGGCGCTAAAAGCGAGACAGAGAGTGAAAATGTGCTCAAAGAGCTCTTTGAAGTGGTAAATGCCATTGACATCTCGGGGGTTCGAGGGTTGTCCAATATGGAGAAGCGACTGATGAAACGCACTATTAGCAGTACAGGACGAGCTGCTGCTAATCAGGAAGATGCCAAGACACTGGAGAAGGCGCTGTTCTTCAGAGCTCAAGCCATGTGGGACGACATCCCGATCCCACTGCAATTTAAGATTTGTAGTACTGATGACCAGCACGACGATGGAACGTTGACGCAGTTGTTGCAGACTTTCGGAGATCAGACGATGGTGCTGTTCAATGCAGTGTTGACAGGACAACGAGTTATTATGCTCGGGTATAATCGACCGGCAGGGGAAGTGTGCAACTTTGTCCTTGCTACCAGCTCACTGGTGTGTCCGCCGTTGTTTGGACTCATTCACCGTCAATACCCGTAAGTGAATGTTGCTTGATGAGAAGCTGTTTTGAGCTGACGTGGATTTTGTCGACAGATATGCGAACCTCACAGATTTGGGGTTTCTGTCTACACCGGGGTATATTGCTGGTGTGACGAATCCGATGTTCAAGACCAAACGTGAGTGGTGGGATGTTTTGTGTGATATTTCTACAGGTGAGGTTTTCGTGTCCACACCAATTGAGAAGGAGGATTACGATACTTCGGATCGCAACTTCGTGCTCGAGGTAAGTTGACGAGATGACGAGCAATGACGCCTTGCTGATGCAATACTTGTCAAAGGTACTAGACGGAGTGGCAGCAGGGTATGATGAGGAGTGGGTGCGGTGCATGTTCGAGGAATACATGCGCAAAAACATCGTGGACATTGCCCTGGGTGAAGCGAACTACCTGAACCCCGACGCACTGGCGAAGCGTTCAGCAGTCAACAACAAGCGCATCACCAAGTGGGCTCGCACGGATAGCTACAAGCGCTTCATGGACTCTCCGCACCGGCTGCACTTCCACTCGCCGGCTTTCAATATATCCTACTCACAGATATCTTGTGTGTGTTTGCTCTCGTAGCAAATGCACATTCTATATGGACGAATAGTTGTGCTGACGTGGGGTTCCTTAACGTTGTGTATGTGCTTTGCTGTGTGGGTGTTTACGTAGAGAAGACTGGTGTGGATCTGAAGCGGCACATTCGGAGTCTCCAAGGCGATATGGTGGTACTGGAGGACACTCTCGTGGAGAAAATCTATTCGGACTTTGCTATGCTATTGAACACAGAGCTGGAGCTGCAGGAGTTCTTAAGCTTTTTGCCGGTGCTACGCGGGGGCCTGCAGACCATCGCACAGGGCATTTTCCACCCGTCTATTAGCGTCAAGCATAACACAGTGGTACTACTGAAGCGCCTGGAGCAGTTCCCATCAACCGCATCTAGTATGCAGCGCCTCAACGCGTTCTTGTTGATGTCGTACCAACGGATTCACGACATTGTCAATCCGGATACAAGGGAGTAAGCTCTCAAAGGAGGGTTATCGATCGAATGAGAGAGCAAATTCTAAACAAGAAGTGGTGATGAAAAGTATATGGGTTTGTTTAGACTCCCTCGCTACTTTGTTCTTATGGTTATCGACCTAATCAAGTTTGCAGGTTAGGGTGCCAAGAGTTTCGCCAGCTCTTCGAAGCCTCCGCCGAAGAGTTGGTCACCGTTCGTAGCATCGATGCCGTGGGGGCCAGCACCATCTCGCTGAATTGTGGACTTCAGATCTGGTTCAGCTTGTTCGCAGAGCTGCTCGAAGATATGATCACCATGATCAATTTCTTTGGTTTCTGTCACACTGGCACCACGCTGTTGGTCTGTCTTCGTCTTCTCAGTTGGTTGCAAGAATGCCATAGTTTCTTTGCGTTCATCTTCTTGAGCCTTCTGCTGCCGTTCCATTTCGCCGAGATCAACAATTTTACTTCGACTCAAGAGGTTCACGTACGCGGATGACGGTTGACCCTCACTCGATCCCGTCGGATACAATTGAGCTTTAGTCGAGTTCAGGAATCCTCGCTTTACTGCGCCAGTACTCTTCTTTTTCGGGGCTTTTGACGCAATGTTTGCTCTGGTGTTTGTTTTTGTAGTTGGAAGAGCACCGTGCGCAGTCGTCTTGCTTGAAGGTGATGGCAGTTCTTCGATCAACACCTTCTGTGGTTTTGCTTTGGCCGCTTTCATAGGCGCTGGTGGAGGTTGTACATCCTCCGATGAAGGCGCCTTCAGCAGAACCTCTGGCTTTTGGATGGTGTTGATCTCGTTGGACGGTGTGATTGCCAGCTCTTGCGCAACTTCATCCTTCTTGGCCTCATCAAGGTTAATCTGCTTCAGTAGATCAGCAGGTGATTCCATGCGCTGTTTGGTAGGGTCAGCGTCCTCAATGCGGAACTTGGACGTGATGATTTCGCTGCCTACAGTCACACCGCCTTTGTATCGTGCTTTGATGAACTTACCTGTAGGCGTGACAAGCCGAACTCGTGCGTCCTCTTGCACCCACTGCACAGCAAGTCTCATGACCTCACGTTTAAAGTTCGAGTCCCATTCACTGCGACGAAGTACCCACGGATTTACCACGACATCCACGGCACAGCAGAGAGCTCCACTGAAGTCGGTGATTTCACGTAACTTCCCCACAACAAGAGGAACTTGTAAACTGTTGGTGTTGGGAACAGCTCGCGTGTCTTCAGGCACCTCATGACCCGAGTTGGGGTTCTTAGGAGCGTCAACGAGCTTGTGGGCGCAAATATTCAGGAAAAGCTTGGTCTCTTGTTGCTGACACTTGACCGAGTGATACATGTTGCACTTGACCACGAAACCAGGATCAGGAGTGAAGAACCGTGGTGGCTCGTTCGTGGTCTGACTGGAAGGTGAATCTGCAGAAGGAGGCAATGGAGGTCCATCCTGCAATTGCTCGTTGACAAACGACTCGTAGCGCTTAGGATCCGATGTAGACAAGTCGTTGAGCGTGTTCCAAAGAGCTTGTGCTTCATCACCGAAGTCTTTCGGCTGCAGTCCCATTTGTTTGGCGATTTCTCGCATTCGTGGATCTGTCAGAAGCGCATTCACGGATGTTGCACCATGTTTCCGAGAGTCCGGGCGACGATTATTGATAATGCCGTAGTTCATTGCGAAAAGAGGAAATAAACCTAATAAGGAGAGAAGATCGAAATGGGATCGCTGGAAGACGCGATGCACGAAGCGACGCGAACTCAAAGCGTTGCATAAGCAGAAAGTGAATGTAAACCTACAGATATACTAAACGCACTTGTAACGTTAACATCCAGACAACTTCACCAGCTCAGCTTTGCATGGACTAACGACCAATCTCCCAGGTCGCTCTTCCTCCCTGAACGCAGGTTTTTAGCGATGATCTCCATATTTCGGGGTTCTGCTGTGGTAATTTCGCTCGCTTGTGTCGTGTCCGCCTTACCTGCGATCGGAAGACACTTACGCTCTCTTGTTTGTCAAAGATTATTGTTGAGTTGCGGCCGAAATGCAGACGTCGAGGGGTATCATCATTCTCTTCCTCATCTTCCACGTCATCAGTAGTGAGGTCAATCAAGACTGGTAGTCACCTTGCAGCAGTATTGGGCTGGACATATAGCGAACCTCTCGCTTCAGGTTCCTGCTTGTACAGTGCGTGCGGCTCCTTTGGCAATGTAGACTTCGGTGAGAAGACACTGACAATATTACCTGTGTGATGTCAACAACTTGTCATTAAGTAGTTAGTGAAACACAGCAGTGCTCATACTTGGCGTACCTGACAAAAGATCTCTCAAATGCTGATCACATCGAGAAGCAATACGGGGTGAAGCGGATGAACGCATAGCAACTCGACGGGGCACAGACTCCCCCTTTGCATCTCGAACAGGAAGAGAAGATGCTCTGTTCACTGAATAATAACCCTTTCCGTTCCGACCACCACCACATACATATGCCCGAAGAGTTTTACTCAAAGCGTCAAGACCACCTTCTTCAGCATATCGTGCAAGTGCTGCAAGTGGCTATATCATATCGCTTAGCGAGCTAAGCAATTGTCCATCAACGTCTCAAACTCACCTGCTCATTGCGATTGTCTAAAGCGGTGAACAACGACCGTTGTTTGTCATCACTGACATCAAGCACACTAGTAAGTGTCCACAACGTATCTTGTACGAAGCAAGACACGACTTCCATCTTGTCGGGTTGTACTGATGCAGCTGGAATTGTTACTGGTGGCTCGTTCTTCAAGATTTTGTTTCGCTTAAACGGTGGTCTTGCTGCTTCACGCTCAGCACTCTTAATGTAATCCTCTGCATGTCGTTTCTTCGAGTGGTGCGTTCTCACCGGCAATTGCTGCTGCAATGGCACGTGGTCTTCGATTTCGTTCACTGGAACACCATCTGAAGACCCATCCGAGTATAGCAAAACATACCTCGCCGAACTTGGACTGACTGTAACTCATTATTTTACCTCGAATTTGAATTTCATGTCCATAGCTGTCCATCTCCAGCTTATACACGGGCTTTCCCACCCATCGATCGCTCGACTTCATGTCCAAGTGACCACCGTTAGTAAGTAGTGCACTGGTCCAAACACGTCAACTACTAGTACGTTGAAGTGAACGATATGATGTTGGCCACACCATCTACGTGGTCCACACACTTTGCTTTTTCTTGTGGCTACACCACTCTTCTCTACAAGAGACTTTCCCTCTATACAGCGTCCATTCCGGTCGTCATAGGACGCAACACGCCATTCCCCAAGTCGCCCCGTGTCATCATCGTCATGTCCTTCCAGCCGCAATTGGAGCGCATTGCGCAGCTACAGACCGAGAACCAGGACAAGAACCTCGTGCCCGTGTATCTCGATGCTGTGGCCGACCTGGACACGCCCGTGAGCGTGTTGCTCAAGCTGCGTGAAGACCAGACGCACTCATTCCTGCTTGAGTCTGTGGCTCCTGGCGAGAAAATCGCGCGGTATTCGTTCATCGGCGCTGGACCGCTCAAGGTTCAGACCACAGGAAAGGGTCAGAGCTTGCAGGGCGACCCGCTCGTCCACCTGGAGCAAGAGATGAAGAACTTCCGCACTGTGACACTGCCGGAGCTCAATGTGCCGATGACAGGCGGCGCCGTAGGTTACTGCGGCTTTGATGCTATTCGCCACTTTGAACCCAAGATTGCACCTTACGTGGAGGCCCAGAAGGACGTGCTCCAGGTGCCTGAGAGCATCTACATGTTCTTCGACACGGTAGTCATCTTCGACCACGTGTTCCACTCGCTCAAGATCGTGTCACATTGTCATCTGGACACGGGCGACCTTGCTGCAGCTTATAAGGAAGCGACCGACAAGATTTTGGCCGTGAATGCTGCGCTTGAGAAACCACTTGTGCGTCCGTCCAGCGTAGCACATGCAAGCGCGCCTGCTACGTCCAAGATTGATCTGGAAGCAGCTTCTAATGTTGGCAAGGCTGGTTACATGGGATTCGTGGAAAAGCTCAAGGAGCACATTGTCGACGGTGACATTTTCCAGGCTGTGCCATCGCAGAGGCTCGCTGTCGACCTCCCGAAAGACGTGACTCCGCTTGATCTGTATCGTCAGATGCGCGTGATAAACCCTTCTCCGTATATGTTCTTCCTGGACATGGGTGACGACTTCCAGATCGTCGGTGCGTCGCCTGAAATGTTGGTGAAGGTGGACCACGACCGTATTGTGGAGACCCATCCGATTGCTGGAACTCGCCACCGTGGAGCCAACGATGAAGAGGACGAAGCGTTGGTTAAGGATCTGCTTGCTGACGAGAAGGAGCGCGCCGAACACATTATGCTGGTGGATCTGGGCCGCAACGACGTTGGTCGAGTGGCTAAGCCGGGCACTGTCCGTGTGGAGCGCCTGATGCAGATTGAAAAGTACTCGCACGTGATGCACATCGTCTCTGTCGTCAAGGGTGATCTGCGTGAGGACCGAACGGTGTACGACGCGTACCGTGCGATGTTCCCCGCTGGTACGCTCTCTGGTGCCCCTAAGGTGCGTGCAATGGAGCTCATCTGCTCGCTTGAAACCGAGCGACGTGGTGTGTACTCTGGCTCCGTGGGCTACTTCAGTTTCTCTGGATTCCTGGACACGGCCATTGCTATTCGCACCATGGTAGTCAAGGACGGCAAGGTGTACTCTCAGGCAGGCGGCGGCATCGTGTACGACTCGGATCCCCAGGCCGAGCACATGGAGACCGTGAACAAACTGGGCTCGGCAGTTAAGACACTGGAAAAGTGCGCCGCGCACATGGCCCCAACTGCGCAGTAGATGAAAAACGCATTGCGTGACGTTAGTCTAGTGCAACTCGAGATACAATACAAGACGCATGTTACACACAACACTTCAACAACGATGTGCACCACACTAATCAACAAATAATGATATGCACCTGTCTAAAACGATCTCCATCGGTTTTCGCAGTAAACCCGTGGGGTCAATACCCATCAAACGCTTGCTGGCGTGCACTTGCACAATGTAAGCACTTGCATCAAACATCATCGGGTTTCGAATTTGTGAACCCGTCGGGTTTTGCAGAAAAAGAGTCTAAAATCGGAAACCCCCTCGATCGGCTACTAGCGCCAGTATCAAAAACGCCCCGGAAGGCGCAATAAGGGCTTCCTGCATGGCCAGAGCTGACGACGACGAGGCGTTGCGTCGCCGCGGACGCGCGCGCCCTCGTGCGCCTCCGCCTACGTCTATCGCCAGTATGTACGCACCTGTAGACGCCTCCAATCGACAAGAACCAGCCCCACGCTCGTCCAAGATGAAGATGGCGTCACTTATGGTGGACGAATCCGACGTGGACGAGAGCAAGCACAAGAGAGTGAAGGTCAACGATCAAGACACCGAAGACTGGGCGCCTCGCAACGCACCAATCAGCATCAGCAGCCTTGTCGAAGAACCTCCAGCCTCGTCGCTGTTCCAGAGCGAGATGCCGACCATCATTCAGAGCTTTAGTGACGAACGACGTGCGTCTCAAGCTGCAGTTAATGGAGAGAGCAAGAATGGAGTGGCTAATGGAAATGCTAGTCCAGCTGCGAGATCCATGTACGACTTCTACTTTCCTTCAGGAAGAGTAGATGCCAATGGATCCAATACGGGGAGATCACTCAAGAGGAAACGACGCAGTGGACGACGAGGAGAGGACTTGGCAGCTGCAGAAGTGGATCTGTTGAGGTTCGGAGTTGATGCGGCCAAGCTCGTACCACAAGGACTTGTTGATCGTGTGGACGTCCATATGAGCCGCGCGGTGCTAGTTAAAGTGGTGGGCAACCATGTGACGAATTGGTGTAATCGCTCAGGCTTTGCACCGAGTTTTCTACAGGAGATCATGACGCTCTTGGCGGCGTATTATCCATGTAATTATCCGACGTTGCTGGATGAAGTGCTCGCGGGATTCTTGTTGAAAAGACCGGAGTTTATTGACCTGTTGTTACCAGCCATGCTCGAGAAAATGAGTAAGACTGGTGAGTCCGTGTCAACCACCAAGTATCCAGTTGCAGACGCCTTGGTGAGAATGTGCGCTATCAGGACAGGACCACAAACAGTGGCAAGACACGATTTGGTGTGCAGGTCGCTACTACGCTGTCTAGTAGAACACAACGGTGATAGATTCGTCCTGAGTCCATGGATCGCTGCGTGTGCGATCGAGTCTAGTGATAGTGTGCTACACGCGCTGTGGCGAGCACTGCTGCCTCATACTCCAGGTGCAGATGGCAAGGTTTCGATAGATAACGATTACCTTAACTGGCGGATTGAAGACCCGGCGCAACAGATTGTGGAGTTGTTGGCTGAAGAAGGCAAGCTACGCGTATGTCGGATTTCATGCGGGTTCGTGAAGGTGATGTTAAGCAACGATGACCTGATGAAGCAGCTTGTGGAATCGCAATCGTATTTAGTACCAGACTGCCTGGAGCGGACGTTCAAGTACGCGAGTACAAGATGGAGCGCATCGCTGATGGCAGAGTGGCTTGAACGGCGCCGGAAGCAACAGCCAGAGGGGGCTGGCGTCGCTGGATCATTCAAAGACTTGGCGGACTTCTTAGTTCGCTTCAATTTGAAATTGAGTGTGAAGAAACCAAAATGGTTTATCAATCACGTCCTCAGCTTCGTCCTGTCCCCTCAATGTCATGCAGCAGAGCAGGAACCTGCCCTGCGCGCAATCCTGCGCGATCATTTGTCCTTCGTCTTTGGCGGACTAGACGTTTATTCACTCGATCAAAAGAGCAGACTAAATGGCTCGAGCGAAGCATCAGCTGTCCCTGCTAGCGTGGCGACAGAAGACCTCGATGTAGTGGGAAGCCAGGCAGTCTTGGAAGTGAGAAGCAAGATAGAGCTTCTTGTTAGTCTCTTGATTGCTGCGAATGCTCGCACAAGTGCATTATTCCTGGATATTTGGTCTGAAGCTTGGTCAGACAAACGAATGACCCTTTCTTGGGGCTATGTCCACGCTTTGGTGTGCGTGACCATCCAAGACATCGTCGATGATCGAAGTAAACTTGGCCAAAAGCTGCAAAACTTCGCGACTCGAGTATGCCGGTCTTACTATCACCGTTTGAGTCGCCATCTCAACAAGGACAACACCCATGACGAAGTCGCTGCCAAGTACTCGGAAATACTGAACCTTTTACTTCCGTCCATACGCCCAATTGCTGGTGTTCTGCTGCAAGAAGTTTTAGGCGCTCTTGCTGACTTCGAGCAAAACCATTCGGCCGTAGCGTGCTCAATTTTTGGCAATGCCGTCACACTACACCTTGGAAGTTGTAGTGAAGGAGGTATGGATACCAGCGTGAAGCGAAGCGTTGTACAAAAGCCGCTTGTAGAATATGACGGCTCACCTGCAAATCCCACCACTCCATCAACGAAGACAACTCATTTCCTGACTACGCTCTCGACACTAATCTCAACGAAGAACGACGCTGGAGACTTCACGCGGCGTGTGCTTTCTAGCGGACCGGTAGTGCGCTTGTTAGTAGGTCTGCTGAATTTTGGTCGACGGAGACGGAGACAAGAGATGTTGTTAGACGTCATGAATGCCGTTGTCACCAGTACCACATCAGGGAAATTAAACCAGGACTGGGCTCGCCAATATGTCGTACAGGAACTCGTGCACTGTGCGTATATAGGACCACCCAACTCAGCGAGGAAGGCGATCGCATTGTTGCAAAATATCTTCCGACATAGCACGAATGGTACTCGGTCACTGTGGGTGGTTCTACAGCAGTGCACGAAGCTTTGTTGTGGACGCGAAGAGAAACGAAACGATGGAAACCTTGCTCTCCTCTCTAACAACTACCAAGGTAAAGCGGACATTTTCGCGGAGCTGGTGAAGGCTATGATGGTCGCTGTCCCTACGAGTACTGTTCGTGAAGTACTGAGCTTTGTGGAACAAAAGCTCGCTTCATGTTCGGTAGGAAAGACGCGGATGAATGTGTTTCTACTGCTCCTACTTCGGAAACTCGTCGTTTGCGAGCTTCAGTGTGACGCGCTCCTCCCAGTTGTACAGCTCGCTGTTTGCCCATTGGCACCATCGGACCTAGATCAAATTCGCTTGATTCAGCTCCAGTTGCTAAAGGCACTGTGTACTCGGCTAATAGTTGTTCGGCATCGCCGAGTGGCGTCGTTAAAGCTTTCGGACGGTGACCCAGACTGGAAGCGCTGCGAGGATCTGATGTGCAACGAAAAGTTACAGTCGGACTTGCGGTCAATGGTGAAAGTTGCGCCACTGACTTCTGGTGGTGTGTACGAACGAAGTAGTCGTGCCACTGAGGTGCTAGCTCAAGGCATTTTGGCTTTCATACACCAGCTCAAGCAGCAAAACCCCATAGACGAAGAGGGGACTCAAAGGATACCAAAGAGAAGCAGAATGAAATGAACACATGAAGTAGGATAAATAAAATGCCGAGCGCGAATTCCCCACTCATCCACCCGAGCTCGTCACACTCTGCTTCATGGTACGTGCAGTTAGATAAATCAATGCAACTAACAGTTTGTGTCTGTGGTGCGAGGTGAAATCTCGCTCGGATCTGCAAACAAGGATAGATATTCAGCTGGAAGCTCCCATACGCATTTGCCGGTACGGAGGTCATGGTAGAAGCGCTTTGGTATCGGTGGCTGTGCGGAAGGATCTTCCATCTCCCGCCATTGTCCGCAGCGGCGAACCTCCTGTAGCAGATGATTATTTATTTGTACGGAGATCACAATGAACCAACTTGAGTTTAACTTACCGATGAACGTGCGAGCGTGATGCTTCCTGGTCCAAAAAATGCGTATACTCGACCTGGAGCTCGCTCGGATTGCAGACGCTGAAAGTTTGTGACGAACAAGTCATTAGCTGGATCCAGATCAAGTGCACGGCGATAAAAGAGCTCAGCCTGTAATTGTAAGATGGAGAACAAGTTGGGTGAATGGGCTTTGGTGACAGTAACCAAGAATCAAAGTGCAGTACCTTGTCGATATCGAGGTAAACGCATTGGCGATACACTGCGTAATTCGCGATAGCCTGCTTGGTGCACTGACGCATTTAGCCACTTGACTCGAATGTGCGTGGGTTTGGTGCGAGAAATACTTACATGGGGGTTCTTTGGCTGGAGAAACATCGCCCAGCGGAAACCATTCTGTTCGACTTCTTGCAAAGTGGTGGAGATCTCATCACCTACCAATTCACGTGCTTGCTGAAGATATGCTAGTGCGCGCTGCCATGACTGTGCTACCGGATACCGACACGAGATGATGAGCAATGTTGCTAAGCACACAAGCGTTTGAGGATCGTCCGGTGAAATCTAACCAGAAGAAACGATACACACAATAAATATCATGCTGACACAGTGTACACTTGGTATAAAGGTAAGTACTTTCAATGCGGCTTCGTAAATGGGATAAGCTGCCTTGTACTGATTACAGGAAACCAAAGTAAAGAAGAGGAAGATTCGAGTCAGAGATCGAAGCACTGGCATGGAAGCAAAGGTTGTGATGGAGTGGCTACCTGATATTGCAGCACATGTAGCTGCAGAGCGTACCGCTTGAGATTTTCGAGTTGTCTAGGGTCACTCATCTTTGTGGGCTTCTGTACGTTGGAATAGTAGCGTTGAGCATGGGCAATGTCGCTCAACTTCCAATTGTTGATCCCATCCCACATCTTTTCACGATACCAGCGCTGAACGATCGTTGCAGCCAAGATATCGTTGAACTGGCTGTAGACTCCGCGCCGTGGATTGAAGAAGCGAGAGTTGTTGTCCACAGCAGAGACAAACTGCCATTCATCAGGTGGCAATGGCACATCTTGATCAAAGAGACTAAAAGGCTTTTGCTCATCCAAGACGATTCGTTCTCCTGATGGATACTGGAGGACGTATATGAACTGACCATGTTCTTGGTTGAATTGTTTCGAGTACGCTTCCTGCAATGACCCAGAGCCAACGTTCCAGATGAGGCGATTTCCACGGCTTGATGATATTATAGGAAGTTAGGGTGCTTACCAGTGCGAGCTGAAGTCGAGTGTTTCTCGCGATGTGTTGTCTTACGCGAGCCTGTACCATCACGATGAGCTGCCTTTCACGGTTAAGAATGGCGTTGCGCTGCTTAGATTCGCGTTCCTGGCGCTGTCGTTCCCGTTCTGCTATGACATGAGGCATCATCGAATATGTTGGAGTGCGCATGCCATGATGCAGCACGTAGCTGATGATACACTGAAGCGCATGGAGTTTGTGGGCACCGTTTAAGATGCGATGGATTTGGTAAGGAATGAATTGTTGCAGTCCATCAGCAGGAAATCCTACCCCAGAGATTTTGGCTTGTTCCTCTCTATCTGCATCGATGGCATTATCATCTTCATGGATGATCAGGCGCATGGACTGGAAGCGTGAAAACTGGAGAACCGCAAGAATGAATTGTGCATCGAGATCGTAACGGCGTCTAGCGGACGTAGCGGGTGTGTATATGAGGAGTTTAAAGGTACCTGCCCACTCCAATACCCGCACAATGTGTCGCTGGACGAACAGCTCACCATGAGCATTGTCAAGAACACATTGAGACCGAAGAGCTCCTTTGAAGACTAGCTATATCACAGCAACACAAGTACGGCACACAACATGAGCAAATCACCACGAGAGTCATTGTAATTTGTACTAAACACCTTTCCCAGTGAAGTTTCTGTCGGATCAGAGTAGCAGCGCAAGCCTTGAGGATACTGCTGGACGTCTGTAAGGATAAATAACCTCCGTGCTAGTGCCAATAGCATCAAGTTTAGCTTCAATCTCGGGTATACAACAGAATCCCTCTCGGTGATACCTTTCACCTGCTTTGACTCGTGCAAAAGTTGGTTTTGCACCATTGTAGTAGTCACGGAGTTGGAGGCTTTCTTGTCTGTGGTTGTGAACCCAAGCAGGAGCTGTGATTTCTGACGATCAGCCTCCTCGGTGACGAATTGATTGACTTGCTGGTGTGAAATGCAGATTACTTGACCCCACGATTGAATAGGATCAACAACTTCTAGTTCAAACGCGTTGTCGGAGCTGCCTTGTCGTTCATCAGAGCTATTGCTGAGGCTCTCGCCGCTGCTGTTCGTTGTTGCTGATGCCTCGGTGGTTCTTGGAGGAATGGGTTTAGCTCGATAAAGCGAGAAACGTACGCGCCGAGTTTCCAAGGGGAAAACACCAACACTAAGCCGTCGTAGTCGCTTTTCACGGATTCTGTCACGCCTTGCAACTAACTTGGCATTCACTCGCTTCCACATATGCAGGAGCCAGAGATGGTGGCGCATCCACTTCACTAAGCGAAGCCTCATGTATTCTACAAAGGCTGCCCGCATTGCTCGAAGACGCCGCAGCTCTGAACGAGCATGAATCCGATGTTGTGTTCGTATGACAATGAGACGCACGCGTTGATACTCCAGATACTGCCATCGTCCACGAAGAAGACTCTGTAGCTTGGTTGCTGCCTGGCGCTCTTCTCTCATGCGTTGCCGTCGTTGTAGGAATATTCGCCAAGTCACAAAACCTATCCAAGTTGCTCGCAACCTAGTTGCTGCACAGTACTTGAGTGCATTTTCCTGCATAAGCTGCTGCTTACGTTCAAGCCGCCAGGAGTTCATGATCTCATGCCAAGTGGAAACCAAGCTGGGTAAATGGACAAGTGTTTCGTAGCAAAATCGTCGTAAAGACGATAACAAGCGATCACCAGGGTTATGCCCACCGTGTCGTGAAAGCTGCCACTTCATCATTCCGTGCTGAATGCCAGGTCGCGTTTTGCTTGGACTCGTTTTGTCTTTCGCACAATCTTCACTGTAGAAGTGTTGAGCGATCCATTCGATAGCACGTATGAAGCCGTCGAAATCCATTTCGTACAGCCCAGGTGTCAGATTACTGGCAAACAGGAAAGCAGCATCGCCGATACTCAATAGCTTCGGTTGAATATTAGCTTCGTATAGCAGTTTACTGAACTTGACGCTGTCCACACCGAGTGCTGGGGGATGCGATCGACATAACATGCCAAAGATTTGGTGCAGTATTGCGAAATACAAGTCAGTGGAGCTCACTGATGGCGCCCAGTCGACATCTCTACTCCAGAAGGCAGCTTCGATGGTACGTTCAGCTAAGGCCAACGATACACACACACGAAAATGGTTCATTTGCTGGTTTGACGACTGGAAGTCGAACACTGGATGCTGGACGAATCGATAAAGGTCAATCATCCATTCAGTAGGCATTATTGGGATTTCTCGATTATTGTGGGGCTCACGCGGTACAATGAGCCAGACGTAAGCGCCCTTCAAGTTAATAAGCGCGTCCAACGGACAATTTTCGTCGCGCAAGAATGTGATGTCGAACATAGCGAGCTGAACGCCATTGTTATCACATTCGGTGGTCACGCAATTGATACCTGTGAAATGGATAACGTTCACTTCTTCGGCTAGGGCGAGGCGGCATGGGGAACAGAGAGCCTGTTCTACATCTAACCGGAATGGCGTTTTCAATGTTGCAGTAGTTGGTGATTCAACGTCGATGACTGCATACAATGGCATCAGCCATTCCTTTGTGCTCTTGAATTTCTACGTTCACAAGGCATGAAAAGTGAGTATCAGAGAAGCACGTGCATGAAAATTAAAACCTACTTTTCTTGGGAGAAGCTGAGGTTGCGGTCCGTACGGGACGCTTTCATCTCGACCATCTTCTTGGTCATTATTCCGACGACGTGTTGAAGATTTACGCGGTGACTTCGTTTGTTTTTTCGGAGATCGCTGAGGTAGCTGGAAGAGTACCGATGAGTCCTGCAGCTGTTGAAAGTATACGAATGCTCGCCACTGTGTGAAGCTTTCAACAATCGAAGAAGTAGACGTGTCAAATGAGAATGGCTGACGCACAGCAAAAATTTGAGGAGTCTTGGGAGAAACGATCGATGATCCAGGAGCGTGCAGACTTTGGGTATGTGGCATATGATCAGGTAGTCCAGCATTCACGAGGGACTCCGAGATGCCATTATGGTGGCGCCAGAGCTGTGACGGGCGATTACCAGTGCGGTACTCGTTCACTTGGCACTTGTCAGGTGTAACAACTACCATGGTAAACGGCATCAAGGCGACTGCAGCTAGATGTCTTTCTTGTGAGACTGCTAGAATTGATCCTCTGTATATGAATTGGAACACTACCTGCCGATCAACATTCCCAAAGAGAAGAGAAACAATTGAATGAGTCAATTGAGTGCGTAGATTAGCCACCGTTGTTTCCATCGTGATCCAGACATTTCCGATTCCCAGGAGTGAAAATTGAGAATGAAGATCAGCCACCACAGCGTCAAGCTTCAGGGTGAACATAGGCGGAAGATATGGTGGGGTCCTGGCGTCGGGGATATCTTGCACTGGCCGCTCGAATATGCGAGTATGAAATCCCAACTGGATCAAAAATGAGAGCAGCGCTAACGGTGTCATTTGGCACAACGCCAATGAATTCGCGATTGAACAATGACTCTCGATTGTGTGAAAAGGTTTCCACCACGAGCCATTTAACGGATACGAATCTGTAGGTGTTAAGCTCTTTTGTAGATGTCCGATACGATGTGTTTCAAGACAGTAGACTGACCATTCACCGAGTTTGCGGGCCGGATCGACATCAAGGCGAGAGGTGGAGTAAACAACGAAGCGAGTATGAAAAAGCAGGAAACGACCACCAATTTTGATACCGATGCGTCTGGAAGCCCGGATACATCGATTGTGTAGTGAGATCGGCTCCAACTTTAAGACTGTTAATTTTTTCTCCTTGGATGGAGAAGACCTGATAGCCATTTTGCTTTGATCTCGTTTTCGTAGATTTTTGAGACTGGCAGGAAATCGGACTGAGATACATTGATCATGGAAGTCAGGAACGAGAATTTCATGGTGGATACTCATCGACGGAGAAGGTGAAACGGAGCAGCAAAGACAGAATACTACCCACGCACCAAGTGAAGCAGCGATAGTGCTTACTTGTGCTAGTCGTTCAAGTTGCCAAGATCCATGGTGGCAATGATTTTCATGTTTTAGTGGTAGGATGAAAGGCACCAACTCCTTGCATCCAAATCGGATCTGTATTGGCGAAAGTGACTTGACACCAGTCTCTAGTTGCCAAGCACGCTTTCGTAATTTTCGCCATATCTTGGTCGTATTGTCCAGCAATTGCAGACGCAGTAGGGACCATGGTGGAGCACGAAGTTCGAGAGTTTTGTGTTCAGGAGCAAGTGAGAGAAGCAAACAATGTGTGGCATTGACAACGCGACCAATAAGTTCATGAGGTTCTCCCGGGAAGCTGCCGAGGACGATGAGGTCGTCTACACTTAACCGCTCAAAGTCTCGACGTAGCGCTGCAACATCAAACTTGGACAAAGTCGCATCGATCGTTTGAGGCGTAGTGGAATCTTCTGTTCCCATGCACTATAATGCTCACACAACACTCTCGCATGGACTCTTCCTTTAGCAAATGTCGTAACGGACCGAAAATGAACGAGCGTCGGGGATATGAAGAGTGAATTGATTGATGCTATCGTTGGATAGTGTTAATAGTTTGTGTGAATTTGCAGGTTCTAGTGGTGGCTCGAATCGCTTAGCTTCCGTTGACTTGAGCGTCTAGCCGAATTATGGATCTGCTCCAGTTCTTAGAAAGAGGTCGAGACAAAGAGCGTGTCGTCATCGGTAGCAACACCGACGCGCGAGTCCATTGTGACCATCATCGAGCCATCCTCCGTGTAGAAAAATTCCGAGTCTGTGGAAGTGCCCTGAGTGACAACATCACCTGAGGTTGTAGCGTAGTATACTTTTCCAGCAGTGAGTCCGCTTGCTTCAGCTTTTCCTTGTGTGGTAATACTAGCTTCGTCGCTCGAGATCGACTGGACAATGCCAACTGGTTTGCCGAAAGCCTGAACAACAGCGAAGTTTTGGTGCAAAATATTGGTTCGCAAACCCACGTAGGCTGTCACTACGCCATCAGCTCCCATTGGTAGCATGGCGGACGATATAGGCAAGTTATCATCAGCATAGTTGTTGAGGTCTGAGGCTGCCCATGAAAAGTTTGATGGAGCGACAGGCAGAGTTGGAGTGAGCTCCGTGATGGACATTGTTGACAATGAGAAGCTGAGCACACGAACACTGAGTCTTCCGTCCAGCATTGGGTTGTGGAAGCTCACGGCAAGTCGGTTGCCAGACAACACGCTGATGTGAGGAGTAACATAGTACAAGTCATAATCCGTGAAGGATCCGTACGCATCCGGGAGCACGTAGCTGCTGCGGAAGCGTAGTGTTTTGTCAGAAGACACGGTCACCGTTGCAATTGTTAGCGCGTTGTTGTTGGCTGTATCGTAGAAGATGATAGCAAGGGCGTCGTCGCTAAGAGCAACAGCCTCTGGATATTGTCCAGGACGGTATTTCGTTTCGCAGACTCCTGTACTGAAGGTCGACACCGTGCTACCGTAGGTGGCCGAGGTCACGCAAAGTCCACTCAAGTCGGAGACAGTCTTGGTTGATGTCCACCCGAGAGACGTGTAGTACGGAATGACAAACCCACTTTCAGTGGCACTAAGACCCTTTAGCGCCACAGGAGCACCAAATTGCGTGTTAAAGTTTGCATCGTTGGCAGGACCGAACACTTTGGCGCTCGATAAAGTAATGTCACCACTGGAGCTGATCGTCCCCACTTTCACGTTCTGGTGCGATGAAGTAACAGAGCTGCTGTACGTGTCATAGTATGCAACGATGAAAGTGGATGTCGAAAGAGTAGCAACGAAGTTGACGGAGGATGGCGTGGTGACATCCTTTATCTTGGACTGATCGAGCGTGACGGTGTTGTCGGCACTATTGAGTGTGGCTGGAATAACGGACGTTTTGGTCGAATCTGCCGCGAGAACAATCATTTGCGTGTCCGAAAGCGTGGCAAGTCCGCGAATTTTGCCGGTGAGGACGTTATTAGTCTCGTCGACTGTACCGACCTCAAGAGACTTGTTATCGGCGGTGAACGAGATAGTTGTGACATACGACTTCACGGTGGTGGTGGAGCCTGATGTTGTGGTTCGAGTGTGGCTCATCACGTTCGTGAAGGGAGTACTAGACGTGCCCATGGGAGCAAAGTAGACATAGGGAATGTTGGTGACGGCCGTATCCAGAGTCAACTTGTTCAGGTACGCTGTGGTGCCAGCACCAGTGCGGAGGGTGTTGTCGCTACTGTAGCTCACGACGTCGCCCTCTTGCGGAGTGTCGCCTTCGGTTGCAGCTAGTCCAGTGGAAAACCGAGTTGCCGATCGCAACCCTCCCTTGCCAGTCGGACGATCTGCGAAGTGCAGAGCCCACAGCGCCGCCAGGTTGAGAAGCACGAAGATAAAGGCAAGGGTTGAAAGGATCACGCTCTTGGTGCAGCAGCCGCCTGCCTTCGCGGAAAAGCCCATCTTGACTTGTGATGCGTCAACGCCTTCGGTCATTTCGACACAACGAAGATGAAGAGCTGAGAAGCGCGAGAACGGGTGTTATGCCTGAGCTGGAAGAGGAAAAAATCAAACTGAACATAAACTCGTTCCTCCCGAATTAGTCCTCAGCACTGACATTCATCTCCATCCACCTAGACAAACGTGTCCAAGACATATACACACATGCGATCCAGATACCTGTGTCATTCCTACATCTCCATTCATTGGGTAATCTGCCATCCTCATTGAAAATAGCTCTTCAGCCCACTTCAACTTGACCAATACAAATACCAAGTCTTTTCACAACCTCCAAAAAGCATACATACATATATGTGATTTCAAAGGGTTTCAATTCCGATGGTCCAGTCTGTTGTGTGGCACACCTCAAGTTACGAGCGGCTCATAGCGCTTGAGCAAAAGGGAACAACAAGCGCAATGGTCCTCGGCAAGTTCATCCGTCACTATTTGGACCGTGAGCCCATGGTGGTGGTCTCGTGTGCCATCGGCGTTGTGGCCGTGTCACTTCCGCTGGTGGTGGTGCCCATCCGGCGGTCCATGGGCCTCCCTACGGACCAGTACGACGGCCCTATCATCCCAGACTACATCAAGAAGTCTCGCGGCCACTTGGCTACCCCTGCGCCTGTGGCGGAAGAGTAAATCGTCAATACAAATACCAAGATCAACAAGTTACTGGTTGAGGAGATACCGGTATCGACAGGTTAGGACACGATGATTTTGAGGAACTTTATATAAAGTTTTACTAATCGTTTTTTACGTATTATTATTCATTTGGGGGTTTGTAGGGTCACGTGTACGACAGCAAAGTTGCAAGCAGAAGCAGAATATACAGAGCTGTCTGTTGACAAGCTAGTGCTGTTAAGAAGATTTTTTCATTTTTCTTGGTTCCATCACAGGGTCTGAAGTCAAGTATTCGGTCGTTCTACCGGTTCTGACAGCACTTTCATATCGTTCATGGCATTGCGGCTTTTCACTTCGCCAAATAAAATTTTGTACCGTGTCCATACAGGTGCACAGGACTGAAGAGCATCAATCGTGAAACAGTCGTCAAAAACTTTGGAGACGACTGAGAAGTCTTCGACGGAACAAACTGCACTGGCTAGGCGGTGCATTTCGTAGTTGTCGGCGTATGGAGCGAGGTGTGAAAGTACACGTTTCTGGATAGACTTGTTAAAATGCGCTACTTTGGTCAAGAACTGGAGGAACCGCACAGCTTGACATCCGGTTAGCAAATACAATGCTCGAGCTGCAAGAGATTCCGATGAACGATGATTGGTTTTCTTTGTTGACTGAGACGGTGCTGATAATTTTGCATTGCCATTGTCGGTTGTTGGACGAGTGATCTTGTCGAGGAATCGTGCGGCTTCGACTGTCACGTTCTCAGCTACATCCAAGCAACTCCAGCAGATCACGTTAAATGCGTCGCCATAGGACGGGTTTGCAAAAACATGCAATATTTTGCGGGCTAAGTCGTGTTTCTCCATGATGCTAGCGATTGGGAGCACGGTGGTGAGTCCATGACGAATGTACTCCTCGTCGAGATTCCCCTTCAGCATGATATGAAGTAGTTCACTCGTTGGTACAGTAACTGCGTCATCTACTGCCAGGTTGAGACACCGCAACGCCAACAGCTTTTCAAAATCCTCTAACTCTTGAGAAATCTCTTCCCGTAAAGTGAGCACACTCTGCTTGCCGTGGACCTCATTCATCCCTGGTATTAGAGATATGTGAATTTCCTACACCAAGAAACAATTTCACTTCAGTTGAGAACTTACCTGCTGCATACAAGTTGAACTTCTCTTCTACAATGCGAATTGCAGCTTTTCCATGGCAGTGGCAACCACATAAATTCAATGCTTCAAAGAGGGGGTCTGGATCAATACCCCAGTCTACAAACCAATATCACGTACGTGTAAGTTTCTCAAAACAATCCGAGTATTAAGGTGGTCACCTTTTACGGAGGAGACCAGCAAGTCCAGACAGTGTTGAACCAGTTCGTCGATCGAGAATGTGTCTAACGAACGTTGATGTTCTTGTCGAGTGCGAATGTCATGTTCCCAAGTGGCACGGCACTTATCAAAAGAATCAAATGACGAGGCAAGCACATTACGATAATCTCGGGCTATCAAATGGGCTGATTTTCTTCCGGCAGCCTTGCGAGTAAGTCGGAGACCAGCGAGTCTATCAAAATTGGACTGTTGAAATGACTTGCACGTTTTCAGCATCCATCTTGGTGGAGCGGATTCATCTGCTTGTAGTGATCGTTTTATCGATCGCTGCATAACCCCAGTGTCCAGTCGACGAGCACTCGAAGAAAGACCAAAGGTGTCATCATACTGGTCTCTTAGTCCAAGAAGAAGGGCTACGCTAACCTGACTATTTGAGAATAATCTTGGTGCTGAATCAAAGTTATGTGTGGGATCACCGACTTGATCGTATAACGCTTGATCCGGAGTTTTGCCCAGATAGGATATGACAACATCTCCAAAACTAGTGGAGCAGCCAACTACTACACCGTATTCATTGTAGATGTCTCGAACAAGCTGAGCTGACACACGAAATTCTTCATCAACAAAGTTTTCGGCCACATACCCTTGGATAACTTGCATAAGAAAAGCGTGTCGTCGCTGTTCAGCCTCCGTGCTCAGTTCACGTGCTCGAAGTCTGGGGTCTTTCATGTTTGCCGTCGCGTGATACAAGCTCGATCGGAAGCCATAGAATAAATACTTTTCTCTCTCAATTTTCATTTCACTGTATCGTCGTCGAGCGGTGATTCCTCGCTGTAGAGCTTGCAACATTTGCGCAGCACGAATACGAACATTCCGTTTGTGGTCGTACGATCTTTTCTGCGTGCTCATGCGGTATGCAGCTTGGACTTTACTCGCATAGTGATCATTGTAGCCTCCTGAGTACTTAGCTGTTTGAATTTCAACCCGACATTCATAGACAATGAAGTCAAAAATCATATCCTCTACGATAGATGCGATGGCGATGTCCTGTCGGTCAGGACAAGCAAATTGTCAGCAAAACGTTAGTATACAAACCTATGTCTGGTCTTTAGATCTCTGCACGCACCCTCAGTTTTGACATCCTTGCTGTTTCGAGGTTCTTTTCCACGCGTTCATTAAATTCTCTCTCGCTATCGATTGTAGCAGCTTGTTGTATGAAGGCAGCAACATTTAGTTGTATTGCTTCTTGTTGTTGGAAGTACCGTAGTGTTGACAGCATACCGTTTTCCACATACGCTTGCGCTAACAACGCGATTGTCCCGACCAAGCTGTTCGTTCTGAATGCCTCTTGTACGTAATTTGGAGAGTCTGATAATTCCACACTAATCTGTGCGTTTACATTTGCAGGCTCGTCGATAGTTACATCAATAGAAGTTGTCGGACATGTACTACTGAGCAACGAATCATCATCTTCGTGGACAAACCCAGCACAATTCATTCCAAGTCTAACTACATTGGTCCTAGTAGCGAGCTGACTGAGAAACTCGCGATCATCAAATAGAGTGGAAACATCGTGATCAACATCACCTTTATCGGGCAATTTCCCTAGTGATAGCGCAAGACGCCGCAGATCATCAGATCGCAAAATTATCTCGGCACCGGCGACACTGAATGTTGCACCATTTAGAGAAATAAGCAAGCTGCTGACTGCCATCAATGCAGCCATTTCAACTGTGATCTCTTGACCGTTGACATGAATAATCTCTGAGAAGCAGATTCGCTTTTCGGTATCGCTAGCATCGGTGAGATCCACGTAGAAGCTTGGTCTTGAGTCACAACGGATTCGTGTGATAATCCAATCCGCCCACTTTGGTGTGAGCACCTGTAAATCTCTACGAAGTAGCTTTGATTGATCCAGATCAGAACCAGAGATAGCGACGATACTTTCATCCGAACTACCAACGACTTTGCATGTAACGTGAGCATTGCCTCGCGAGCTGAGAAATACAGTGATAAGGACACTCCTGTCTCCTAGCGTTCGTAGATCCTTGCCCAGTGTCTTGTAAACCAGCATATCGGGTTTTTCAGCGCGAGCTACTGCTGATTGAGACTTGGCGTTTGAATTTGTCGCGGCTGAAGTTGATAAAGACGTCTCGACAACATCCCGAAGCAAAGTCAGCTTGGGACCTTCCGTCTTCAAAAATGGATCGTAACAGGACGAAATGCTCAGCGTTTTCAGTAGCGAAGGTCCTAAATTCTCTGTCGTCACTTCACTGAAATGGTCCACATCACCAATATCTCTGTCTACTTCTCCCTCATCCTCAACAAAAGTTCCAAAACAGTCATCTGGAATAGGTGAACTGGTTCTTCCTTCTTCCTGATTACATTCGGCATTCTTCACTTGTATTTCACCACTCTCCTCCAAGACCTCACGTTTATTGTCTTCTTCAGATTTCTCTGACGTATAATGATCAGCCACCTCTTCACCAGATGACACAGCTTGTTTTTTCACCCCCTTTTTCACCTTTTTCTTAGTCGAAAGAGGTTTCTCCTCTTCTGAATGTCTTTGCTCAAACAACGGTCGGATTGCCATCCTTTGTTCCGTTCCTTGACTGTATCTGTAGATATTCACATCTGTGCGCGATGAGATTCCTGTCGGAGGTTGTGGCCGTACAATTCGAGGAGATTCCACTCCTTCTTTACTCTTCGGACGTTGCGGTTGACTCGGTATCACTGGATCTGTATCAACAGTCACATCCTTCGGCTTCGTGGTCATATACGACTTGGACGAGGACGCCAACACTGGCTCGAACTGGTGAATCGCTGGCAATGTAAATACATTCCTTGATACTCCCTCACGAGTCTTCGATCGAGGCGAAGGACGACGTGGTGCTACAAAATGCTGCAACGGATCCATCCGCGACTAATGCGTCAAAAGGTCACCTTTGGTCACTTCAACTTGGTAATCTAAACAGAATGGACCAATCACATGTCAGACTAAGTTTAGTCTATCCATCACAAATAAGACTAAATATAGTCCGCCACGTCAGTCGTTATCTCCCATTTGACTATTTGCTGCCTCGACCAGACGACAACATGAGCTCTACTGGGAAACCTGTGTATGTGCCGACACAGGTGCGGGACGCGTGGTTCCAGAAGCTGCGGTCGTCGGTGGCCAATAAGGGATGTTTCGACTGCAACAAGCGCCATCCCACATGGGCCACAGTCACGTACGGTGTCTTCATCTGCTTGGATTGTTCCGGATACCATCGTCGTCTTGGTGTGCACTTGTCTTTCGTGCGCTCTATTGATATGGACGAGTGGACCGAGGACCAACTGAAGGCCATGAGTGAGGGCGGTAATGCAGAAGCACGCAAGTTCTTTAAGCAGTATGGCGCGGCGGAGATGACGAGTGTACGATGAGCTATGATACAGCTGATGTTTCGAAGCTAATGGAAAGGATTGTCGTGCAGATTGAGGCGAAATACAACTCCAAAGCAGCGCAGATGTACAAGAATGCATTGGCAAAGAAGGTTAAGGCGTCGACACTGCAGATCGTTGTTCATGAAGAGGAGGTTCGTGGGTGATTGTTTTTTTACTGAAGATTGGACTGATCGATGTTTTTCAATATTATAGGAGACCCGCAAAGATGATATTGACGGACTAGAAGCTCTGGTAAAGCACGTGGAGATTAAAAGCGAGTCTAGTGAGGCAGTTCATGGACACTTGAAGCGTGAGGTTCCTGTTGCACCTGTGAAGTCAACCGTTGCAACTCCTGCGCAGCCGTTGGGGCTGTTGAGTGTCAATCGTCCTGTAGTGCTCCTGGGAGCGAAGGCTGGTGAAGCTACTACACCTGCTACTACCAGCACTACTCGCCTGAACACGCGCAGCAAGGTAAGATTGGTTGCAGAATTCGTTGTTGTAGTGTGATATTTACTGTGACATCGTATCCGACAAAGGCTACTCGTCTGGGAGCTACGAAGTTGTCGACTGGTGGAAAGGCGACACGTCTCGGTGCAACCAAACTGTCGACGGGTGGTGATGACTTTGACTTCGACGACATTCCGTTTGAGGTGAGTTAGTCGTGGGGTGTACTCTTGTTAACATTGGTGTTGATACGATCGCATTTGTGCTTGTTTCATTTAGAACCCACCTCCACCTGCACCTACTGCTGAAGAGATCTCAACTGAGAAGCAGATTAAGGACGACGAAGCATTGGCACGGGCGATGCAGGAGGCTGAAGAGTAAGTGTCATTTTCTGCAACCACCTAGGCTACGTGTGTGTTGTCATCTAAATGTCTTCGTGAACTTGTTACAGTGAGCGTACATCGGCTGCACCTGCACCAACACCAGCAGCGTATCAGCCCGCCCCTGTTCAAACACAGACTCTGGACAAATACAAGAATGCCAAGTCCATTTCCTCTGACAACTTCTTCGGCGGCGAGGCAGCGCAAGCAGACAGCTCGAAATTGGCAAGATTCCAGGGTTCCCAGTCGATCTCGAGCGACGCATTCTACGGCAATAACACCCGAGGTCGATCAGCGTCCGGAGAGCGTACGTTAAGCAATTTGCAGTTCTATTTGATAGTCAACGTAGCGTCTAACAGAATTGCTTCGATGTTGCTACAGTGACCGATGAGGCAGCGTACCAATTGCAGCTGATGAAGGACAACATGGCCAACAAGGCAGCCAAGGTAACGGTAGTGCATCATGACATACTGCTGAAATTGATGCTTACGATCTTTTCTATTACAGCTGAAGAATATGACGAGCGGCTTCTTCAACGACCTGCAGACGCGCTACGGGTAAAAGGCAACAAGATGCAGACTGCAACTTGTTGCAGTGTAGCCATATTGGATCATGTAGCCATTTGGTTCCACGTGGCATCACCAGAACCTGTGCACAGTTAATATATCCGGATACCAGGGTACGCTACACGATTCCACTTGCAATTTGTAAAGGCTCTGAATCAACAATGAATACCCGTCTCTTTTGACTTCGTTAAACCGTTTTGCAGTCTCTCTATAAATTGATAGTTTACCTCTAGACCCGACACGCGTCGCCATTTCAGGATACTCTTGCTCGTGACAATTGACAATGTGGAGCACCAAGCGTATGCTGCTGCTGGCCCTCGTGGCGCTCGTACTGGGCAGCGCTCCATCCGTACAGGCTGACGACAAGGAGTGCGAAGGTTCGATATTGCAACCATAATTGCCTAAAGTTGTTGCAATTACTGACATCGTGACAGTGTGTGTCAAGGTGATCGACGACCTGAAGAACACGTACGCGCAGCTGCTGGAGGAGACGCCCAAGGGGAAGACGCAGGCAGTGGCTGAGAAGGCTGTGACCAAGCACTGCGGCAAGAAGCTCAGCACCAAGGACAACAAGCTGGTACAATGCTGCAGCAATTGATGTTGTGGAGGAAAGACTGACACGTGCAATGGTGTGTAGTGCTACAATCTGGAGCCGCTCAAGAAGGATGTAGCTCGTCAGGTGTCGTTCAAGAAGGACTCCCTCAAGATCTGCAAGTCTCTCGAGAAGAAGAACCCTGACTTCTGCTCCATGCGATACCGTACGTCCTTAGCAGGAAACATGCGAGCAGTTGCACTAACTGCTTGATACTTTGTTCACATGTTGCAGCCGTCAAGACGGATGCCAACACAGACTACTCCAAGATGCGCGTCAAGCAGCTTCGGAAGATCCTGGGAGAACGTGGCGTCGAGTGCGTCGGTTGTGTGGAGAAGGCGGACTTCATCGCCAAGATCAAAGCCACCGAGTCGCTGCACTCGGAACTGTAGACACCTCTCAGGCACAGCACAATTCCAGACGAGATCGACTAGCAAAGTGCGTGACAGAACTCCCTGTTGATGTGCAACGCCTATTGATTCAATAAACATGAAAGAATAGCCACCAACTATTGAAAAGGAAGCTCTTACTATTAAATTAGCGACGACAGGCAGCGGTTTGCGCTGTCGTCACTCCATACAGACGGAGTGAATGCTCTGGTCTTCTCTGCTTACAGTCCCAGCTGCGCCGTCCGTAGGATCTGGATCACGGACGAGCCCACGAGCACGAACAGGAAGAAGCCCATGAGCACAGGACCCACGCTGTAGCCCTTCTCCTCCTGCAATTCAACATGAGTCAGAGATTGTATGAGATGACCCACTAGAGTCGCAGCGCACCTTCTGCGGCTGGGAGACTTGTCCACGCTTGGTGATGTTAGCCAGGTGCTTCTCGGAGCGCAGACGCATCTTCGCGGGGGCGGCCATGGTGATCGGAGCTGCTTGATGCGGATCTGGAAATGGTGTCGCTCTGGCCAAATAGAAATGCTCGCCACGTGTCGCTAGATCTTCTGTGAATTTCTAATTGTGTGGATTACATAGGTTTTACGTAAAGTTACGTAACACACATGCTTTTTTTCCGGTGTATTTCTAATTGTGTGGATTACATAGGTTCTACGTAAAGTTACGTAACACACATGATTTTTTTCCGGTGCTCGAACAAGGTCAAGTGACGTCAGCAATGCAACGCGTACGAGTTATATTGACCGGAATAAAAATGAATATGGTGCAGCGCTACAGCGGCGATAGGCGCCTGCTGCACCATATACAGGTGGCAGTGCTGCTAGACTAGTTACTTGTTAGCGTCTGCCACCCGTCACTTACTGGCGCGCGTTGATCTCGCTGGCCAGTCTGTTCTCTAGCAGCATGTGGCTCTCAGGTGCGAGGCCCACGCAGGCGCGGAAGATGTTGATCATGCACTCGCGCTGTGCGAAGAGTGCGTTCACCACGGGCGTGCCACGCGGGACGAGCGGCGCCTTGAGCATGTAGCTGAGGATCGACAGGACCGAGTGCATGTGCTCAAAGTCCGCGGCACCCTCCTTCTTGAGCGTGATGCGCTCCGCAATCTCGCAAATGAGCACCAGATCCAGGATCAGCGGCGACGCAAGCAGAGAGTCCTCGCACGTGTTGTGCATCGAGATGGTGTTGTTGCCGTTCATGAAGATCTTGGACGTGTACTCGTCCAGGGCACGCTTGCTGTCACCCACGAATGGCACGTACTTGATCACCACGACGTGGTCAGGGTGCTCATTCTCCTTGTAGAGCAGACGGTTGGAGGCCACCATGTCATCAACGACGTTCGACTTGGAGATCTCCTTGGAGCGGAACTGCTGAGGCGCCGACAGGTTCTTGCCGTCGTTGTTACCCAAGTGGTTGTAGCTCACGATGGACGTGGGCTTGATACCAGCCGACACAAGGAAGTCCACGAGCACGGACTTCATCTTCGTCTGGCCAGACTTGAAATCGTCACCACCCACAAAGATCTTCTTCTCCTCAGCCAGATCCAGCACACCAGGGACGAACGTGTTCTGCGGGCTACCGTTGATGTACGAGCATCCCTCCAGGATCGAGGCTACCGCAAAGATGGTAGAGGGCGACACCTCCGCCTCGTTAGCCTTGATGGACTCGAGGAGGTTAGCCGACGTTTCATTCACGCCCTCCACAATGTCGGAAAAGCGCTCCGTGTTAGCAGACCACAGCACAATGACCTTGTCAAGGCTGTTGCTCTGCTTAAAGTCACGGATCTGCTTACGGACAGCCTCCAAGTGCTCCTGCTTGGATCCCTTGAGCAGGTTGTCAGCACGGTCAGCCTGGTTAGCAGCAATGAAGTCCGGGTAGTAGATAGACGGCAGCGGCTTGATCTTCTCGAGGTGCGGGACAAGTTGACGCTGCAGGTCGTGGTCCAAGACTTGGGCGCGCTTCATGGCCTCAGCCATGTTAAGCGACGAGATATCCCATCCACCAATGACCAGGTCGTTGGGTGCCACCATTGGCAGCAAGTTGTGGAACGGGATGTACACGCCCTCACCATTAGCGTTCGTGCCGAGACGCACAGTGGACGCCTGCGTGACGGAGCCAAAGTAGTTGGGCTCCTGCACGCCTTCCTTGGTGGTCCACGTGATGTGGTGCTTGTTAGCGATGATGCTGGCCAGCAAAGTGGAGCCGTTGTTGCCGCCCAGACCCACAATCATGACACCGAGCTTGGGCACCTTGCGCTGCGTCTTGAACGTGAACTTCTCCTCCACAGGCGTAGCTACGGTGCCCTCCACGCGTGTTGTGGTGTACGTGTACTGCGACGTGATCTCATCGTCCGTGTACACGACGTTCTTGCTGTTGACGGTGAACGGTTCGCGGAAGAAGTCGGACGAGGCCATGGTGGAGAGTGTGGAGAGCTGGGAGTGGAGACTTGAGCTGCGAGAGGCGAATTCCAGAGTGAGATCTTGGGGCTGAGGCTGCTGGCCCCGTCAAAGCCGATCGACAACTGCTGTTGCCGTTTTCAAGATACCGTAGGTTGCCCAACCGTCGCGAGGTGCATAGTCGGGTGTGGATTGTATAGACAGCTTACCACCCCACGCTGGCATTGACATGAGCAATAATGTGCCGAGATTGTCGACAACCAGCGCGGACACAAGCGTTTAGGCAAGACGTATGCGCGGCAGTTGGAAAAGCGATACTACTTTAGTGGCGGTGTGTTCTGTGGCGATGTTTGATGTGGCGCTGGGATTGCAACGATAGGCAACATGCAGCAAAGCGCAATTCCAGTAAGCACGCAGCCAACAAGTCCAGAATGCAGGTTTTTCGTCGGCCACTTTGCGGTGCGAAAAGAGAGATGCGCCGTACAGGTCTCCTCAAAACTGAAGCAGAGATCAGAAACAGCGACGGCATTTGGCGAGTTTCGCTTCTTTTTGGGCGAGAATCTCAGTTTAACCGAGGCAAATCTTACCAGCACTAATCATAGCACTTCAGCTCACGTGTCCGAAAATCCACATACAAGGTTGCCTACTAACCGCCACAGCCTCCAATGAAGGAACTGCTCTGATACGAGTTTTTACTGAGGCCTACAACAACAACATACAACAACAACAGCGCCGCCGGACAAGACCTACGCATCAAACTGCAGCATTGCACCTGTTTCGTCTCCGCCCAGCACGTGCCAACCGGCCCAAGAGCAGAGCACAATCTCAATCTGCGATATCGACGCCAGGTCACAATCACACTGCAGGCGAACCGTTTTCACAGCGCGTGGAAGAGCCAAACGTGATGTCACCTTGCAAATTGCAGGAGCGATTGCACCTGCATCGTCGAGTGAGCTAGATTCTCGTGCTGCCAAGACAATGAAAATCAGTAGATACCACACACAGCAGCAGCAATCATCGTCACGTAAACGCGTCGAAGATCGATTGCTGTAGCAGCCTCAACTTCCTTGGTCACTGCCTCGACGCGCAACCGTGGCTCTCGTTGCAGTCCAAGTGCAGTCCGTGCTCTCTGCGGCGAATCACCTGTTCCCCCAGCCCGTCCAACATGTGTACGATTGCTATCACCTCACCTCGAAGTTGTACTCTTCACTTCCAGTACTGTACTAAGTATCAAGTAACGATGCCAACTGTGGTCTCGTTTCCAGCGTCAGGCTGCGCAGTACAAAAGTTCTTGCTATACGTCGATCAAGCGCTTAAACGAACAAAACGAGCAAAAGAGCAAACGTGCTGGATCCAGAGCAAATTCATGACTGTGCCAACTCTAGATTCAGAGGATCTCTTGGCTTCAATACCGGAATGCTGGTAGACACAAAAAAGAGTCTCAAATTAGTCCAAAACCGGTGCTTTTACCGTCATTCCGTCGATAACACGGTTTTGTACGACACAAAACCAGGGGGATACCATCATTCCCTGTAGTTACAATCGTTCAGTATGGCTATGTGTGGAGCTACAGGCTTTAGCTTCACACATAGCTGAAGCCTACAGCTCTAGCTCCTGAGTGGCTGTATTGCAACACTTCCCTCCGTCGTGTTCTGCTAGACAGCTTGATGAGAAAAGAAGCTAGTGCACACAAACTTCGGCATGACAACGGAAAGCTAGTGTTAATGCCTACGAAACAGGCTCAGCTTGGATCGACGCAGCACTGCAGAACACGTTTGGTGACCAAGTTCTGAAGCCAATCAATGATGTCGCGAACATTAGTGTAGTCCTGCATTCACTGTGCAATAATGCCTATTAGGGTGGTGTCGGGACACCATACACGCAATTCATGCAAGTTTAGCTCTGTACAGACGTTTTGGTATGTAGAGCTCGAAGATCACTTCGTCCAAGAATTTTTGGCATGTAGGCAGTGGCCAAGCTGAAATGAGTAGTGAAGCGCAGCCGAAGTCCGATGCTTGTAGATGTCGATCCCTTCAACGTGTACCACCTGTACCATTATGTTCTATACACCAATCACTGATGTGGTCCACGCTGATTTCACCCAAAAAAGATTCGGAAAGGTCCAAGTGTGTCCGATTGATAGCATCTATTTATACAGTCGACCTCGTTCTCCTGCAGTTATCATTCCAGTACATCTACTTATACGCTCCCTCAAGCTCCATTATTAGAGCAAAGCGCAAGCTCGACGAGAGGACCGCGCAGTGTGCATCGCTTCGACTCGCGCAACGATGGAGGTCCCTGCGCCACTGGTTAATGGCTCCATCACGTACTTGGTGCTGACACTTCTGGCGTGCTTCGCCGGCATTGGCATGGGCGTCACAGGCAAAATGAGTCGTGAGAACTCCTCGTACGTCTGTCGTTTCGTCCTAATTGAACCAGAATTCGTCACTAATACCCATATTTTGTGCATTTGTACCTCAGAATCTTCACACTGTTGGCTTTTATGACTGGACTCTGCCTCTGGATGTTCTGGTGAGGACGAATGAGGCAAAAACAAGTTATTCTGGAGGTGATACTTAATTTTACTATTTGTTGTAGGGCATGCTGTTGGCTGCATCAGTGGCACATCCTGGTGGTCCCCACGTACGGCGCGGAATAGGAGGATCTCTATGGCTTAGCAGAAAGCACGGTAATTTCTAGAGCCGACGAGGAGCTTCCACTTCTATTAACACTGGAACGGAACACGACAGATTTATTTTTTGCCATTCCAAGTGTTTTGCGAAATCTTTCAGAGAAGATTCAAGTGCTTTCTCATTTGAACTATCGATCAACTGCACTCCTCGCTCTAACTACAGCCTAAAAGTTAAATTGTATATTGCCTCCATCTCCAGCAGTACTTGTGGCTTCACTAGTCATTCCAAATGTAAACTGGTGGGCGTTGTAGTCGAGATCGGGAGATAAGTCGAAGTCTTCTTCGTCTTCGCCGTCAAAGTAGTCACTGATAATACGCACAGATTTCTCGTAGATATCTGCGTCACAACAGAAAATGTTAAATCACTGTAGCTGAGAATGTTTGTGATTTCAACGCTGCCCACCTTCTTCTTGGTGAAACTGCAGGTTCTGAATCAACTCAACACCGTCCGCTTCCTCAATGTATCGCGCCATGCGATTTTCAGTGTCTGTCAGCGACATATCTGCCTCTCCTGCCCGAAGAATGTTTTCTAGAGCGTCTAAAGACACGTTAATGACACGGGGGTCTTGAGCATCCAGGAGCTTTACTAACGAAGGGATGCATCCTAGCAAGAAGCACACAAGAAAGTTAGTTGCTGCATTACTACATTGACCGTCACAATAGAGTCCACCGTACCTTGTTGTACTAAATATTTGATTTGCTGTGTGGTGCCACCAGACGTGGCATTCGAGATAGCCCAAGCAGCTTCTTTTCGGACATCAAACTCGACTGCCATCAGTTGAAACAGCAAAGGCGGAATCACATTGGCGTCGATCACTTCTTGAATCTGGCTCGAAGTGCCGGCAGTGATGTTAGAAATCACCCAGCAAGTTTCCTTGCGGATAAGCTTCTTCTCGTGCTTAAGCAGTGGTACGAGTCGCAGTAGCACCGCCAAATCCAACATTAACTGCGTCTGCTGCTCATTTCCGGTCACAATGTTACCAACTGCACGCAGCGCTGGTGTGAGAATAGATGATGCTGGATGGCCCACCAGATCAACTACACGACTGCACACACCAGCATCAATAACAGTCTGAATAGTCTCCGTTGACCCGTCCGAGAGGTATGAGAGCGTCCAGCATGCATCTGTGACAACTTCTTCATCCGGTGAATGAATAAGATGCGGAAGCAGCTTCAGCGCCGGGCTAACTAGCGCAAACTCCGGTCTGGGAGTACCACGGCAAAAGTTCGATAGTGTCCATGTTGCGTTTCTGAGAATAGTAAGTTTTCCTGAAGAACGTCGCAGCACTGCAAGCAGAGGCATTACTGCACCTGCATTCAAGACCAAGTCGCGACATTGTGGAGAATCACCCGAAATATTTCCCAGTGCCCACACAGCCTGTTCACAGACGTCTTCATTCGGAGAAAGTAGCAGTGCACACAATAACTCCACCGCTCCACATCTAATCACCACCTCCGTGTGCTCCGTTGTCCCTGATGCAATGTTGGTAAGTGCCCACGCCGCTTCAAACTGCATCTCCGGTCGATCATGTTGCTTCAGAAATTCCACAAGCAGCGGAACGACACCCAAGTTGATCACCTCTTGAATCGGCGGGCTGGTCTCTACTCAAAACAGTATTACTCCTCCATATTTCCTCTAGCACCTCCACACCACGTACCGAGTGACAGCAGCCGTCGCAGTTTGGACACGGCGTTCGACTGCTCCATCGGGTCGAGCGACTGGATCATTGCAGCAATTCTAGGCAAGTCTGACACCTACAAGAGTCAGCATAAAGACAATATTATCCATCTATCCACGCATTTATATACAGTATTAGAAAGCGTACACTGACGCCATTAAGAGAGCGCATGGCCACATCTGGCGTCGGTGTCTCCATACTCATTGCATTCAGTTCATTGTTCTGTTGCTGTCGATATCATACCGATAACATGCTTGTTAGTATATCAGTCGTTAGTAATTCCATGTCTTTATGCTTGTACCATGGGAATCATGCGTCTCCGTTGGTTCAAACGCTCTTCGCGTCGGTTCTTGCGGATTTGGATGGTGGTGTCCTCGCGTCTCCGTCGAGTCTCATCTGCGTCGATGCCTTTCTTGAAGCTGCGCATGCGGTCGGCGATGCGAGCCGCGGAGACGCTCGTGGCCATGATGTGGATGTCCTTGGAACGCGGTCTCGACTGGCAGCGATGCTCTTGATTCGAATGCGGCACGAAACACGCTTGTCTCGTATGAAATATAGGAGGAATATGAAATATGGAAATACCTGTGAAATCGAATGGATTTAACGAGGGAACTGTGAATTTGCGGCATGCAACTAGTACTAGCAGACCCCCCACGTGCATGTAGACGATAGTGAGAGGACTGACAAGAGTTTAGATATCATGCAGAGTAGATTCATGCATATCAAATTATTTGTATGCATGCCATCAGGAAAGTAAGGTATGCGGAGCGTATTGCACTGAACTCTTGAGCTGAATATCTAGAGAGAGTACTTTCAAGTTGTGGGCCTGAACGCGAGGCTCGAACATTCTCGAGCGATTGTTACTCTTGAGGATCTAGCCAAATCTCTGCGTCACAACTGCTCTGGACAGACGCAGCTGAAGTTGCGGCTCCATTCCATTAGCATTGTGTGGCAACGAGTCACCGGAATGGCTACACTCACCATCTTACAGCAAGTTTGCACCTTCGATCTCCAGACATTCGTGTACGTCCACTCACAGGATGATAAAAGGTTTCAGCGTACACTCCACTGCTCGTCATTCTCGCAAACACTTTTCGATTACCGAGGATAGAATTTGCAGACAGGCGAATTTCATTCGTCACGTTACACTTTCTTTCGCGTCTTACTCAACTTCGTAGCCGCACGTTCCATTGCTATTTCCTTCATAGTTTAGAATTCCATCGTCATCCCGACTGATTCATTCGCAGTTAACGAGTTATTCAAGTGTTGCTACTCATGTGCAATTAATGTTGTAAATGTTTGTGAACTTAACACGAACTTACCCACGTCGGATTCGTTGCTATCCGCGTCATTCGCAAGATGCTCGCACTGAGACGCTTGCTTCCCGTTCGCCGTCGAATATGGCACTTCTCATCGAATCACGTGCGTCACCGTCGCTCTGTTAATAGTCTGCAACGCGTTCCCCATTCAATCTCTCCTCTTCAACCTCCAATGGAATCCATAGGTGGCCTCCTCGCTCTCCTCGCAACCATGTGCACCATCCAAATGTACTCAAACCCGTTAAAGGGATCGCTCACAAGCTCCCTGTTCATTACCAGGAATTTTGAAACCTCACGCAGTAAGGTGCAACACGGTCGGGTCTACACTTTATTCACATCGACACTATACACACCACAAGGAGGTTCGGCACTCTTGAACATGTTGTGGCTCGTTACCTCGGGGCGTCACGTGTGTCGAGCCGTCGGCAACAAACAGTTTATTGCACTGTTTGTTGGTAGTGGATCCCTAGAGAACCGGGGCGTCACGTGTGTTGAGCGGTTGGCAACAAACAGTTTATTGCACTATTTGTTGGTAGTGGATCCCTAGAGAACGTAGCGTCGATGGTGTCCAGTAGCGGTGTGAGGGACGACCCAGTATTCCCCAGGTTACAGTTGACTGGAGGATCATCCTGTGCGGTGGACTGCATTGTCACGTTGAATGTGTTGCTATATCCACCGTCACGAGTGGCTCTATCGAGACAGTGGATGAGATGGCAATTGTGGTTCTTTAGTGCTATGTTCTTGACGCGTGACGAAGGGGAACGCCCACCCTGGGAGCTAGATAGTGCTCCGCGTCAAGGACATATGACTGGAATGTTGTGCGGACTGATGACGTTCTTGGCATTGAGACGCCCACCTCGTTACATTTAAGCGGAATTCTTTGGTGGTAGCTGAACTACTAACGGAGGTGAAGAGATTTAAAATGTCACGAGAATGCACCACTCAGGTGTTTCGACGAACGGTTTGTCTGAAGAAAGTCGTGGATAAAGGTATCTTTCAGACTGGCAAGATTGACAAGCTGTGAATCCCAGTGCACACCAGAATACAAAGTTGGTCATTGGCCTGTCGTGAAGTGGCTTGAAACTGTTCACGAGAGGTAGGATGATAGCGGACATCACGAGAACACCTCTATGATGGCGGACACGTATACCCAACCCAGACTCTATGAAGCTGTTAGTATAGCTTTCACTGTATCCGAGAAAGATCTTCGCTTTCGCGTCGGCGCTAGACTTTGGTGCTATTGTTTCCATGTGAGTCTGCAGACACTGATTTGATGCGGGTTGCTGAGACTCAATGGGATCACCACGGTCGACTACTTAGAGCTGTGACTCCAGTGCATACACAAGCACGATCGCGATCGAAAGAGCGGAATGGTGATTCATGCTGCAGTTAACAACATCGGAGTAGAATACAGTAGGAAAACATCCTCACAAGTCATCAAAATTCACCACTACGACGCTCCGAATTCAGTCCGAAAGCTACACTCGACACATATACTCCATGTTCCAGTTCCTGAGGTTCTAGCCGTTGCTTTATGGACTGGAACGCGTAAAACTTATCCAGCAACACCTAAACGCCAATAAGCTCTCGTAGCACCAGTAATTGATTGTTCCTCAAATTGAATAGCAATATATTTGAATGAATAAGTGGGAATCGAAGGCATCTTAGTTTGAGACTTGAGACTCTCCATCAGAAATCATGAGCACACAGTAGCATTTATCATAGTCAAAGCAGATTATCATGTGCAACCACAAACCGCTAGTATTTGTCAACTATCATGAAAGTAACCAAGTCATCAACGAACTCTGGAAGCATATCCAAGATCTCCACCAATCTTTTAACCAGGAACTCAAAGCTCTCATCTGCTCGCTTTTTCGTCAACATATCGTTTGGCGAAAGCACATCCAAGGAAACGCTGTTCCTTTTCGTTGATACTCGAAAGCGTAGCCCGTGAAACTCCACAATCGCCTGGACTCTGTCGATACTAACATGATGGAAGCGTGCGGATCAAGCGTCACTTTGGTGGCGAAGGGATCGTCATAGTCAAATTCGTGAAACTTTACCAGGTTGTGAATTGAGCTCCACCACCCCTTAGCTTGAGCCGGTAGTTCAGAATAGACCTTGACACGAAAGCTGGTGCGGTTATCCAGGAAAATGTCGTGGTACGCGTAGCTATCCAACAGAAAGCTTACTTTCTTAGAGACCCACCGGTCGTATTGGCGGGAGAACACGACAAGGGCACGCTCTAGGGATGTTTCTATCTTAAAAGAGAAGTAAACTGTCATTACGCCTCCGTTTCCGGTGTAGTAATATCCAAGGTATTCAACAGTGACCGCAAGGTTGGTGCTCCATCGTCGCAAATGTTTGACCAACTTGACTGGACATCGTTAGGATAGCGAACACATCGCAGTTCGTTCCAGTGATAACTGCGGTTAGCATCGAGCGAATGCAAGCGAAACAATGTTCGTCCGAAGCAAGCCATCACCGTTAGCGTTCCTTGGACTGAAATCTCCCTCAAATTTGCCACCACTTTCTGGATATAGTCATCGTTAAAGGGATTCAGGAAATCACCAATACCACCAGGTTTCTGCTGCTGAAGATGGTCAAGGCTCAGTCGTTCCTCTCGTACTAACTGATGCAGATACTTGCGAATGTCAACATCAGACACTGGTTGACGAATTTTGACGAACTTCCAGGTAAAATTCAAGGCATCGCGTGCTGCACTGCTGTGAATTGCGGTAGAGTCGTTTTGGGATTTCTTTGGTCCCGCTTGTCGACTCCTCAGCTTCTGGTTAGCTGCATGTCGTTTGATTTCCTTCGAGTTATCGTTCACTTGGGTACCATTCGAACTCCATTGACGGTGAGGTCGCTTGAGCACCTTTCGAGGAACTCCGGCCGGAAGATCATCACACCGATCACGTAGTCCCCCATGGTTAAACTGAGATCTCAGAGGGCGAAATCGCAAATGTCTTGATCGTTAGATTCGCACGTAATTCTAAAGATTAGATCAGGGTTCGAAAAAACCATGTTCAAACATTTTCGTAAAAACATTAAACTGATGTTTCTTTTTACGAGAACATGGTTTAATTAGTTTTTACGTGTTTTTACGGAGACTTAGATCTGGCACAACCAGATCACAATTCCAGACATGCTCGGCAGATGTGGCCAAGGTTGGGCCTAAATTCGGTGACGATGCAAGGTGAGGCCCACCATGGAGTCCACGGCAGTTCATTCCGCTGTTGCTCCCGCTTGACCGACGAGGAAATTGTTGAGGCTGCCAAGAAAACTCGTGTTCATGTAGTGCAGGCTGCGGGTGACGGCTAGACAATGGAAGAGGGATCCGTAAGAAGCTCGATCCCGACATTCTAACCGCGTTCACAGATTCGCTTGACCGCCCGACGCACCCTGGTCTTCACGATTTCATCCTGGAGTATGTCACTGATGTGTGCACGGAACTAGCTACGCAGAATTGCTGATCCGAGTGGCGCATTGTGATGGCTTACCTCCTGCCACACTTGCACGACAGTGACGCTGAGGTTATTTGCAACGCCTTGCATGGTGCTGGAGATTTTCTGGGCGAGGAGCGCGAGAAGCCGACGGACCCGAACGACGTGTGTGACCTCTCAGTGGCGTACGATGGCAAGACTTTGCTTTGTAACACGCGTCTTCGTTTGACTCTTGGCCACCGCTACGGCCTGATCGGTAGGACGGTATGGGTTCGCTCCGTGTACGTGCAGCATGAGGATATCATTGAAAGCCAAGGAAGTCTGCTCGAATCAATGTGCAATGCTCCTGAGCTGACCCACCAGGCTCTTGATGTTGTTGTGGAGACAACACCGATGTGCTGCTTCTTGATGAGCCGACGAATCATCTGGATGTCCATGCTGTGCGGCGGCTGGTGGACTACCTGAACTCTCTCGAGTCCATGACAGTGCTGCTGGTAACGTTGCCACATACTAATTCATGCTAAGTGACATAACAGCATTAACCTGGTTTAATGTTTTTAAGGACCTGTTCAAACATGTTTGAGCATAACTATGCTTAAACTGACCGGCAAGTATGTCTAGCACTCGACTTTGACAGCATAGTACATTATTTTGGCAGACAACACCAAGAAGGAAGTACTGTACTGGTACCCTGTTGAAAAGGGGTGCATCGGGGAATTCATCTGCAAAAGGTGATTGCGGATGAATCGAGCACACGTCAACAGCTTGTCTGATGATGGCAAGCGTGACTAAACATGTCGTTTTTCCGTGCCCGAGTGTTTTGTTTCTGTAGCAGAATGGTCTCTGCAGTACCGCAACCACCGCGAATGGCAGGCAGGTTATGGATTGCGAGGTCTGAAGTGTGCGATTCTACTTGTGCAGTGAAGTTGAAATGAAGACGCGATGCAAATAATACTTGCAGGTTTACCTCCTTCACCGGATAAAGGTCGAAGCCGCATGTACGTTTATATCTTTCGTGCGTGGTGCATGTAGTCAATGACTACTAGCCTTACCGATCCAGCTTGCCGATCATACAAGGACATCTTCGCTTCAACCCCTCGATTTGTCGAGTACCAACTCCGTTTCGACTGGTGGCGTGCGTCACCAGTCCCTGCAATGCAGCTCCGACGAACGATGTAAGGGACCTCAACAAGAATCCTCCAATCGATCTGCTGTCTTTCTTGCTAAGAGATTTCATTACAGGTACCATCAGTGCTAAGCTTGCCTCACATTCCGGATTTCGCCTAGAAACACTCAAGTCGCTGATCTCTACAATGTTTGGCCGTAACATCCTTCTACCACTCGTAATCTGTGCATTTACGTGGACAAACGTCGCCTCGGGTGCCTCCAACCTACCGGTGATCTTCTTCCACGGCGTCACCAGGACGTACGAAGACGGCAACAACTTCGTGGCCAACTTGACCGCTGAGGGTCGTACGGTGGCATCACTGTCATTCTGCGATGGCATTTGCTCGATTCAATCGCTCCTGACCCAAGTTCCCATGGCTGTGAAGGCGGTGCGCGACTTGGTGGCGAACAACTCGGTGTTCGATGACGGATACATCTTCGTCGGGCACTCGCTAGGTGGCCCAATTTCTCGTGCTGTGATGGAGGAGATGGATGAACATAAAGTCAAGCGCTACATCAGCCTAGGTGGTCTGCAGAATGGTCAATTCATCGGTCCTGAGCGAGTGGAAAAGTCGATTGCTGATGGTGGTGCATTCTTCAAAGCGATCATCCCGGAAACCGCGTACAATTACAGCGGCTACAATCCCGAGGACTATTACGGAAAGATGCAGAAGGAGTTCGTGCTTCATACTATCGAGAACCCTGATGACCAGTACACGTACGCGCAATTCAACGTGAACCGTTGGCCGCAGTTTGGCAGCTTCTCAACCTCCAACTTCTTCCTCCCGGTCTATAACAACGTGAACCATTGCCTGCCTGGAGACGATCAATGCATCTTCGACCAACATCGTCGCAAGGCGAATTTCCTTAAGGTTGAGGAGGCTCACTTCTTCGCCTCACCAGCCGATGATATTATTATGCCGTGGGAGAGTTCCATCTTTGGTCGATACTCGGAGGTTGACACGGTCGAGGAGATCGAGACCAAATACAACAACCTGACGGTGGTGGACATGAAGGACACACTGGAGTACACCTCAGATACGTTTGGCCTGCAAACATTGGACAAACGTGGCGGTCTGTTCCTGCACACGATCGAGAATGTTACCCACAAGTGCTATGTCGAGGACGAGGGCGACTGCAAGTTCTGGGATGTGTACGACAAGTACCTCTACTCAACTCTTGTGTAAAAAATCTGTTGAGTCTAGAAATTCGGTACTCAAATACAAATGTTGAGACGAATACTAAAATACCTACCAACACAATAGCGTGTTTTTAGATTTTGAATGGTGTTGGACTGTTTCTTTATTTTGTTGCCTTGTTCTAATTAGCAGTAGATTTTGGAGGTCCTAACAATTTGGCGCGCACTGTACTACAGTACTGCTAATCTACAATACGAGTTTGAATGTACCAGCAGCCGCCTTGATCAACACATTCTTCCACGAAGGAACCCAAACACGAGTCCCCAGACACTTTAGACGACCACAACGCTCTCCGAACTTCAAGGCTACACCACCGGTTGAATGCTAGTCCAAATAGCACCCACCTTATCAATTTCGTCCCCGCTTCTGCCAATAAAGCCTCCCAGTTGGTAGCCATCCTTCGCCTTGTCCACACCACAGCTACCTGTCGGTCTTCCACCTTCGATGACTTTCCCCTTATTGGTGGTGAACTTGATATACTTGATGCGCGTGCGCCCTTTGTGTTTACCCCAGTTCGCCTCGAGGCAAGTGATGTGCTCACCATTTTCCAGCGCTGTAGTGTTCAATTCACCACCATCACTGCCGTGGTGTAAGATATTATCTTCCCCCGGCCGATACTCAATATTGAGGCTGATAGCATCGACGCGTTCCCAAGAGCGGATGCTGACGGATAGCACCTTTTGTCCAGACTTGACCATGTCCACGTCCGTGAACACATTGCCATGAGGCCCACCGAACTCTGTGCCCAAGTAAACACCAGGAGGCAAAGCTGCTGTTGTTCCAGTTCTTTCGTCTGAGTCCGCTTCATCACTTTCCAGCTCTCTAGTGGCGATCTGACTTCTGAGATCCGTGTCATGGATAGAATCCGACCTCATCGCGGTCTTGGCAGCAATCGTGCCGACAGAGACCAAGGCGATCACAATGACAAGAACAAGGTGCAGCAGGCGCATTTTGTTGTCCAGGTTGGTTGGATGCAATTTCTCGAATGAAACCAGATAAATGAGGCACGGATCAGCTATCTACCTTATGGTATCTGAGAAAAATGCACTCTACGTGTAAGTACAGTACCAGGTTGTTCAAGAAAGCAAGACATACTCAGATCGTGGGTCAGGAGACGAATCATCAACGTTTTGTATAACAGGTACGGATGTAGATACTGTACAGATTTGATGGAATTTACCATATGGCGCCCATCTTTTTCAATATTTCTGTTCGAGAAAGGACAAATCGGTAAAAGAGGCAGAAATTCAAATCCTTAAAAGGTCCACCACGGAACAGAAGAATGGGTGAGCAGCTTTTCGAACACCGTATCGAAGACAATGAACAGCATGATGCGCCTCATTGTGTGTCAATAATATCGAGGAATTCAGAGTATTCGTTTGACTCTGCTGCCTCGATCTACTAGTTAATTAACATAATACATTCGGAGCTTGACGACCATAAATAGCGGGTGTCACACTAGCATCTATTGTACACTCATCATTGCTGAGTCAGCAACATAGATGGCTGCTTCAGGAAACGATAAATTGCTCCCATAGCTTGGGAATTGTGATGGGGTCACAGGACAGGGGTAGACGGAATATATAATATTGTTATATTCACGCAGAATGTCTAATTTAGCCTGTTTAGGACGATTTATAAGTAAACCTGCCCAAATGTCCTAGCAGTAGTCGGCATTCTGCCATCCATGCACATGTATAACTGATTGGGTCTGTATCAATGCTAGCCAAGATTTCAATCAAAGTTGGTGACATTGCAAAAACAACGCGAACCCCAGTGAGAATGACTCTAACCTCTACATGAAATTCAGTTCTACAGCAGCACAAAAAGACTTCGTAGCTCTGACAGCCAATATTGAGATTGCACAAAATGACTACCTAAGGAGGAAGGAAGTCACAGGGCCTCTAGTATTGAAGCTATTCGTCTTTGCTGCGCGTCAAGAAATTGGAGACTCCATACGCGTATTGTAGAGTGACTGCCCTCCAGCGAAAGTCAACCGAGTACATTCTATTCTCTACATCCGGGCGTTTATCGCCCTTAGTTCAAACTCAGTTTTACATATTTTTGATGCTAATTTTTGTCCGTTTTAATAAACCCTTTTCGCTATAAAACGTTGACGATCACAATAATTTTTATCTATTCTTCTATTGAGTATAACCGGTTTTTGTATTTTGCGTTTTACCTAGGTCACCCATTTTTCAATTGGGTCTCAGTTTTGGGTCTGTTTTTGACAGGTCCGTTTTGGATCGCGACCCAAAAAAGACCAGACCCACTGGTGACCCATTTTGATCCACCGAAGGTCTCACCCAGCAGAATACCCTCCTCCACGGCAGTAATGGCACTTGCCGCTAAGGCCACTGTAGCGCCCTTGGTAGTTGAACTTCATCGTAGTTGAGTGTTGCAGAAGGAGGGAAAAATGCGAATGAGTTTGGAGTCACTCTAACTGACGGAGAGCAATGATTCCTTATTGGTAATAATGATCAA